>JAQQSW010006804.1:0-13858 GCA_028646575.1 Pseudocheirus occidentalis | reverse complement strand
AGAAGAATGCCTAGAAGCTATACATCAACTGAAAAAGGACTTTGAAGACCAAATAAGAGAAGGGGAGGAAAAATTGGGAAGAGAAATGAGAATGATGCAAGAAAATCATGAAAAGAGAGTCAACAACCTGACTGAAGAAAACAACACTTTAAAGACTAGATTAACTCAAATGGCAAAAGAGGCCCAGAAAGCCAATGAGGAGAAGAATGCCTTAAAAAGTTGAATTTCCCAGATGGAAAAAGAATCTCAAAAGCATTCTGAAGAGAATAACTCCTTCAGAATTAGAGTGGAGCAAGTAGAAGTTAATGAGTTTATGAGAAACCAAGATACTATTAAACAGTTACAAAGAAACGAAAAAATAGAAAGCAATGTGAAATATCTCCTCAAGTTATCAGAGAGGGAAACATCAACATCTGGGTTTTTCAAAGCCGGGGTGCTCAACGGCTTCCCAGAGTCTCCTCTGGCCAAATCACACAACTCTTCTCAAAGTGAGCCCCAAAGCAAACCTCAGGGCGTGTATATATAGCCTTCTCCTGGGTCAGAGAATGTCACAGCCCTCTTGACCCACTGTCCAATTACAAAGTAACAAGGTGTGGCCATTCCCATAAAACAAGCTTCCTGCCACAGGCTCCACATGACCACATTCAGCCTATTAGGGGGCAGAGTATACTTTCAAATGAGGGAACATTCTCAGAGCCACTTAAGCCTATCAAAGGGTCTAGGGGCAGGGAAGGTCTTCAGAGTCTCATTATATATGTTTACATCTGTCTATCAAATTTAATGTTGGGAAAATAGTAGTGTCAGATTGATAGAGTTTTTTTTTCCTTTTGCCTCAAAAGCTGCCATTTATTCAAAGTAAAAAAAAAAGGAAAAAATGACAAAGGTGTCCATCCCTTGTTCCCCACTCCCAGCCAGCTCCCCCTCCCCCCATCCCAGAGAGCTGAACTCTGGGTTAAATCAGGTGGGGAAAGTCCCTCAGATGAGGTCAGCCACATTGAGAGGCATCTCAGGTGGTTGTAGAAGGTCTCAATGTCTCAAAGAATACTCTTATCTTCCTCTGTCACCATGTTGATGGGCATGCCTTTATGGCCAAAGCACCCACCATGGCCAATTCTATGAATATAATTCTCTCAGTTGGTGGGAAGGTCATAATTAATAAGCAAAGACATTTGCTGGACATCAATGCCTCTAGCCAACAGGTCATTGGTAATAAGCACCCTACTGGAACCTGAGCCAAACTCCCTCATGATTATATCACGTTCTTTTTTATCCATGTCTCCATGCACTGCAGAGACAGTAAAGTCACGGGCATGCATTTTCTCAGTGAGCCAATCCACCTTTCGGTGGGTATTGATGAAGATAACAGCTTGGGTAATAGTCAGCATTTCATACAGATCACACAAGGTATCTAGCTTCCCCTTCTCTCTTTCCACATTTATGTAAAACTGACGAATGCCTTCCAATGTCAAGTCCTCCTTCTTGACTAGAATCCTGATAGGATTCCTCATAAACTTCTTGGTCACTTCCAGCACATCCGAGGGCATGGTGGCTGATAGAAGTACCACGTGAGTATCACCACTGAGTTTCTGCCTTCCAATGTCAAGTCCTCCTTCTTGACTAGAATCCTGATAGGATTCCTCATAAACTTCTTGGTCACTTCCAGCACATCCGAGGGCATGGTGGCTGATAGAAGTACCACGTGAGTATCACCACTGAGTTTCTGGAATATGTCGTAGATCTGGTTCTTAAAACCACGACTCAATATTTCATCTGCTTCATCCAGAACAAACATCTTGATGTATTTAGGAAATAAGTATCGCTGGTTAAGCATGTCAAAGACATGGCCTGGGGTGCCAACAATGATGTGGGGGGGCTTCCATCTGCAACTTCTGAACCTCAGCCCACACATTTGATCCTCCAATGCAGGCATGGCACAAGGCACCCGTGTAGTCTCCCAGTGCCTTCACTACCTTTTGGATCTGTTGAGCTAACTCTCTAGTGGGTGCCAAAACCAAGGCCTGTGTGGCCTTTAAGTCCAGTTTAATCTGCTGCAAAATGGAAATGGGATATCAGTCTTCCTGGTCCCAGACTGGGCTTGAGCAATCACATCATAACCTTGAAGAAGAGATTCTGAGAGGTTCATATCATCAAAGCTATCCACAATCTCATTCCAGTTACTCTTGATAACTCCATCAGGGTCCATTCCATCAGGGCCATTGTCTCTGGATCAGGAATCCTGACTTGCAGACGTGATCCTGGGAACTCCAGAGTAATTTTTTTTCCCCCTCATTGTAATTTACTTTCAATATTTAGGTTCCCTTTTTTCCCCCTGGGCTCCAGAAGCCCTCCTCTCATAACTAAAGTACCCAAAATAATGATAACGCCTTAAGATTTGTAAAGTACTTGATGAATATTACCTCATTTGGTACTCCCAACAACACTGTGGGATGAAGAAACTGAAGCAGAGGTTAAGTAACTTGCCCAGGGTCACAGAGCTGGAAAGTATCCAGGAACTGTCACCGATAGTCTCTTCTTTGATGCTGAAAATAAAGTCCCAAAGTAGAGAGTTCTCGAGTCCTATTCCAAAGTCTCATTGTGGAGTAGAGGTGATCCCCAGCCTTTTCTAGTCTATGGCAAGGGAATGAATGCAAGTTCTGGCCACTCTTCCAAACTGGACAGACTTCTAAATGTGACTCAGTGAAATACACAAGGTACCTGGGTAGCTTAGTGGTTAGAGTACTTGCTAGGCAGGGAATCAGAAAGACCCAATTTCAAATCTGGCCTCGGCCTCTTGCTAGTTGGGTGACCCTGGGCAAGTCACTTAACTTCTGCTGCTTCAATTTCCTCATCTGTAAAATGGGAACAATAAACAGCACTATCTCCCAGCTTTATTGCTAGGATCAAAGAAGATAATATTTGTAAAGTGCTTTATAAAACCTTAAAGCATTATATAAATGTTAGCTACTGTTATTGTCATTATTGCCACATTTCTGTTGTGACAAATTAACCCCAGAAGGTTGGTGACAGCAACTCATAAAACCGTCTCCTGAGGCGTGGCGGACCCATGAAATCATCCATCCTGGGGAATCCAGAGACAAATAGATGAAGAGAACAAGGTGAATCGACTTGTCCAAGATCATACTTAGTCCAGATATTTAGTCCAGATCCTTAATCTTAGGCCATACTCAGTTTTATAATCTTGGTTTACAATGAACATGGTGATGGGGTGCATACCAGAGCTTCCTGGTCCACTGTTTTTTCCGCAATATTACTTTGTATCTCTTACCCTCCCTACCAACATCTGCTGTTGCAAGGGAGAAACAATGTAGGTAATAAATTATAGGACAGAGTTGAACCTACCCCTACTTTCAACTGTCTAGGGCAGGGATGGGAAACCGGCAAACTCCAGGCTGCAGGTTCTCCTCCCCTAACTCTAGGTCAGCCTCCCCATTTTACAAGTGAGGAAATTGGGTTTGGAAACAAAAAGTAACTTAGCTAAAATCTCACTGAGCCCAGGTCTTCTGCCTCCAAATCCAGCACTCTTTTCATCATCCCTATGCTTTCCCAGAATCTACTAGAAATGCCCTTTTTTTTTTTCCTAGAGTGTCTTCATAGAGAGCTTTCCTTTCTGCAATTCGTATCCTGAAACAAATTAAAGCCCAATGATAGGAATCAAGGCCTGGAAGTGCTGGTGAGCAATTCCTTAGGAAATAGTGCCCTCTTGTGTCCAAGTACAAGAACATTTTAAAAATTTGAATACTTGGTCAATATTTTGCAAAAACAAAGATGGCGGTGTAGCTTTAAGTCCATAGCGGTGAAATTTAGAAATCATCCCTAAACAATATGTTTAATGAGTTTGGGTTTTTTTAGGGCGTTATTACTCTACTTACTTTGAAACTTTGGGTACTAGATCTCTCTGAACCTCGGTTCCCTCATATCACAAAACCCCAGAGTTGGAAGGGATATCAGAAGACATATATTATAACTCAGGGGTGCTTTGCTTGTATCATGGACCTCTTTGGCAGTCTGGTGAAGCCTAGGGAGCCCTCCTAAGAATAATATTTTTCAATGCATAGAATAAAATTCATAAGATTAGAAGAGAATCCATGAAATACAGTTATATAAAAACAATTTCATAGCTCCCAGGCTTAAAAACCCTTCCTCTAACAAGGACCTGAACAAGGACGAACTCTACAAACGCTCCCAACAAACAGCTTTTGCTTGAAATCTGCTCTGTAGGAAAACTTATTATACTCCCAAAGTTCCCCATTTCAGAATTTTGGAGAACTTTGTTAATAGATTTTCCCTTATGTTAAACCTAACTTTGTCTCTTTCAAAAACTTGCACATATTGCTCCTAGTTTGTCTTTCAAGAACTCAACAAAAGAAGAATACCCTCTGCTACTATATGATTGTTTAAATACTTTAAAACAATAGCATGTTTCTCTCTTTCTTCCCATACCATTTCTAGGGGGAAATTTCCAGGTTTGACATCCTCACTTCTTTCAAATAGTTAATAGAAATCATAATCTTACAGCTCTTTGCTATTCTGATGACCATTTTCTTGTAAGGTATGACTGAATTTTGTTTCCACAGAAATTATATGAAACATAATTTGTAGCCATACTGATGGCTAATGCCAAGGGCAAAACTGCTTGTACAGGGCAGTGGGGGATGCTGGTGCTTGAAAATCAGCATATCTACAGATGAGGTGCAGGCTCTGGGAACCCCCTTAAGTTCTGCTTGAATCTTCCTACTTGATGAAGCATTTGTATGAGGCCATAAGTCTTTCACTGTGGCTCTGCCCAAATCTTTGTTACTAGCTTGGCCCTCCATTGTCCATCTACCTCCCACCGTTGAGCCTATCAAAATATCTATACCATTTTAGATTAAGTTTCTTACAAAGTTGAGTGGGGTCTGACCAAGATTGAGGACAATTAATTCAATCTCATTATCTGTAATGTTCTTCAAGAGACTGAACTTAAAATCAGGACTTTGGATCTTCCCAAAATGTTTGTTATTAACAATCCTTTCTCTCAGGGGCACCTAGAACAAAATATAATGCTCTATAAATGGTTTGATCAGGGTAGAGTTCAAGGATACTATTATTTCTATCCTCACTCTACTAGGGGCAGTTAGGTCATGCAATTATAGAATCCTGGGCCTGAAGTTATGAAGGCATAAGTTAAAAATCTAATTTCAGACACTTACTAGCTATGTGACTTTGTTGAGGTTTAGGGTTTTTGGGGTGTTCAAGACCACAAAATACAAACATTCTGGGTCCTGCCAAATCAATTCGACTCACGTCTTCCTCAGTCAAAGAAAAGCAAAGTTTATTAAAGATTCCCCATAATGGGTGTCTTAAGGAGCCTAAGTATTTGTGATACTTGTATTGGACAAGCAGGTTGGAATAATCTGACACTGAGAGAGTCTGCACTAAATTACTCTCAGCCCCTTCATGGAGGCAAGATGGATCTCATATACAGAAATGATGAGGTGTAGGCTCTGGGACCCCCGAGCCTCCTTTTGAGCTCTCCTTGAATCTTTGAGGTACATACTCTGGGAAACCTTGAAGTCTGATTGAATCTTCCCACTTGATGAGGCATTTGCAGAGGCCATAAGTATTTCCTTGTGGCTGGGCCCAAACCTGTTACTAGCCTGGCTCTCCATTGTCCATCTGCTTCCCACCCTGGAGCCTATCAAGATATCTTGCATTGACTTCATCAATTCCACCTGAAGTCCCTCCCCAAACTCATTACTGGAGTCTGGACTCATTGACTCCTCCTGAAGACCCTCTCCAGGCTCCTCCTCTGAACCTCCCCTAGATTCATCTGTATATAAGACCCCATCTTCCCTCCATCTCTGTGACAGCACCTTGAAATAGCCTAGCAGAGACTTGCTCTCACTGAGAGCACCATGGAATGGCTTGGCACAGACCTGCTTTATGTGAGAGCGCCATAGAATAGCTTAGCAGAGACTTGCTCTGTAAGAGTCTACCCCATATCTTTCAATACGTTTTACTTTTTCCTTGGCTGAGAAGACTTGAGTGGAATTCTTTCAGCAGGATCTGGCATGTTGGTATTTTGGGGTCTCGGGCAGCCCTAACCCTCTTCGGCTAAACCTCTTCATTTTTATGGTCCCCTGACACCGGGAAGCACTGCTCATCTCAAGCTCTTCTTCAGCTGAGACTTTCTTTCCCTATTGCTTTCTTGTCCTCCAAGTAGCTTGGAGGTGTTTTTTTGGTGTGTTTTTTTTGTGTTTTGTTTTGTGGGCCTGACCTCTCAGGTCCCATTAGGTCAAACAGCTAGGTACTCAGCCAGACCTCAGGTTCTTGGTCCTGTTTGGTTGTGTTGGAGAACATGGACATGTGGGCAGCTTCTGAAGAATGGAGGACAAGGACAGACACCTCCTCTGGAAGTGTGAGCCAGATTCTTTCAATTCTCTCAGTGCTAAGGAACTGGTAAAACTCAAGGTATTTTGTAGGGTTTTTGCACTGTTTTGTTGTGTTTGTTTTTTGAGGCTTACTCTCAAACCTTCCTTTATAGTGGAAGGAACTTATAGACCCTATGCCTGTGGCTCCCAAAAGTTTGCCTTTGGGTTGTCTTCTACAACATTGGGGAAAATTTAGTTTCTCCCGATACCTTAAAAAGGAAAAGCTAATGTTTCTTTGCAACACTGTTTGGCCTAGCTATCACCTAGAAAACTCTGAATCGTGGCCTATTTTTGTGACTTTAAAAGACAATACTCTCTTGTAGGGATCAGTGTGAGTCAAAAAGCACCTGTGGTGCTGAGGGTTAGAGCTCAGTTGCTAAGCTCACAGGGAGGTTTCTGGAGAAATTACTTGCCTGAAGAGTGGCAGCTGAAACAGCTGGCTCGGCTGCTCCTCCACTGATCAATCTCCTCCTCCATTGGTCAGTTCACCTCTGGTGCACATGAGAATCAGGCTAACTCTAGGGTTAGGGTATTTAAGGAAGGACTCTACAATACAATAAAGGTCAGCTGCTGTACACCTCTCTCTTGACTCAATCCTTCCTGAGACTACCACCTAAGGCTGGCCCTTAGGCTACTAAGAAAAGTGTCTAACTACACTCTCTTGTAGTTAGAATCATACTGTTGTAGAGAAGAAAAAAGGGTAGAAGCTGCCTATTTGCTGGCCTTTATTGAACTGTCTTGGAACACAGTTCTCAGGAAAGAGTGTGAGATACTTGAAGCTGGTGCCTCTCCACAAAGGGGCAACAGGGACTAATTAAATGACCCCCTTCCTATGGCTTCGGCCCCAGCCCCTCCCATCAGGCCCAGTCACTGGTCCCACTGAGGCAGCTCCCCTAGCCACTCCTGCAGGACCTCAACCCTTTTTCCCCTGGGTTCCCTTCCCTTTTCCTCTAGCCCAACACCCCTCATTTCCTGCCCCTTACAATATCTTTATCTACTACCCTGCATCTCCCAGCATGGCCCCTCCCCTCTCAGGGACCCCTGCTGAGGTCCCAGCCACTGGCCTTGCTGAAGTGCTTCCCTCTGTAGCCCTTCCTCCTGAGGCAACACCCACTCAGGCCTCAGGTCACTCTCTCACAGGAAGTGGGACTTCCAATCTTCCTTCCCAAGCCCCCATCTCCACAACACCTTCACAACTTTTTCCCTTAAGGGAAGCAGCTCTCTCAGCTGGTGGGACAACTAGAGTACATGTCTCATTCTTCATTTCTGATCTCAATCAAATTAAAGAGAAGCTAGATAAGTTCTCCAAAAAGTTTACTGAAGGCTTTTGGGACTTAACCGTACAATTTGAGCTTTCTTGGGGTGATTTGCATATCCTCTTCTCTACCTGTTGTTCCACTGAGGAGAGGAGGAGAATCTGGGAACAAGCCCCAAAATCTGGGGATCATTTGGCTAACAATGACCCCAGAAAATACCCCCCAGGAACAACTGCTGTTCCCACTGGTGACCCAGGATGGGATTATCAGAACCAAGAGGATAGAGAGAAGAGAGACCATATGGTACTTTGCCTATTGGAAGGCCTTAAAACTGCTTTTCAGAAGCAGGTAAATTATCAGAGGATTAAAGACATTTCCCAGACAAATGAAGAAAACCCTGCCCTTTTCCTAGACAGACTGGTAGAAGCTATTAAAAGGTATACAAATTTCGACCCTGATTCTATAGAAGGGGCAGCAATTCTTAACATGTATTTCATCAATCAGTCTGCCCCAGATATTAGGAGGAAAACTGCCGAAATTGTCAATAAGACCCTAAACACCTCGGGCCCAATTACTGGAGATAGCCTTTGGAGTCTTTAATAACAGAGACCTGGTTGCAGCAGAGGAGAAAGAATGCAGAGAACATGCTCAATTCTTGGCTGCTGCCATGGCCAGGAAAAGCCCCTCCAGGGGACCCCCCTTGGAGGAAGCCCAGTTACTTGGGCAGAGGGAAACCCTGCTTTTGATGCCACAAGGAGGGTCATTGGTCCAAGGAGTGCCCCTCCAGGGTGCACCTCCAGAGGGAGCCCCAGGAACGAATGCCTCTAGCACCATGCCTGTCTCACCATGAGGGACATTGGAGAAAGGATGGTCACTGAGGTAAAAGTGGTACAGCCACTTCCCAGTACCCTGTCCTTCAGTCTTCTCAGGACTCAGAATGACAGGGAAGCCTGGAGCCTGGCAATGCTCCCTCCTTCTCCATTTCCCTTGCTGAGCCCTGGACAAGCATCGAGGTCAAAGGTAAGGTTACCTGATTTCTGATCAATATGGGAGCTACATTCTCTATTTTGGTTAGTTACTCTGGCCCTACTTGGCCCTCAACCCATCAGGTCATGGGCATCGAAGGGAATACTAAGGGATGTTGCAAGACATATGCCATCCCCTGCCTATTTGAGGATCTGTTGTTTGAACACTCCTTCCTTATTGTCTCCTCTTGCCCTGCCCCCTTGTTGGGAAGGGACCTAATGGTGAACTTGGGGAGTCAATTTTCCCTAGTTAAACCTCCCATCTCCCTTTGCCCTCTGTTCCCCAGAAGTGTGGGAGACAGTTGAGCCAATTGTCTGGGATCAGGGAATTCCTGGGAGAGCCACTCATGCCACCCCTGTTACTATTTGCCTCCAGGATCCTAATGTGTTCCCCTGTCACTGTCCATATCCAATCAAGCCCTAGGCATGGGAAGGACTACAACCATTTAACACCCCAATTCTTCCTGTGAAAAAGCCTAATGGAGAATACTGGATGGTTCAGGATCTCAGGGCTGTTAACAAAGCTATCATTCCCATACACCCCACACTCAGATCCCTGGTGGCACCCAATGGTTTTCCAACCTAGATCTCAAAGATGCCTTTTTCTGTATACCTCTACACACAGACTCGCAATTTATTTTTGCATTTGAATGGATACTTCCTGGAGAAAAAAAGTGCATGTCAGCTTACATGGACAGTCCTGCCCCAAGGGTTTCAGGATAGCCCACATTTATTTGGCCAGGCTTTGGGAAGGGATTTAAGAGATCTGAAATGATCTTAACTCATTGGGGAGTTAGAACTTCCAGGGGCTGACCAAGTGTAAGTTTAGAGGCTTCCTCAATTAGAATGACTGTAGCAGCTACTGCCCGGAGGCATGCAGGCCATCCTGCAGTCACAGAGTCCAGTTGTTTTGAAAAATAGGCAACTGGCCTGGGATCAGTCCTAAGAACTGAGTTAGGACTCCCAGAGCCTGTCCTCTCCTTTCATCTACATACAGATAGTAGCTTAATCCAGTATGTGGATGATATCCTTATTTGTAGCCACACACAGGAGGCATCTTTGGCTGCTGCTGCAGAAGCCCTTAATTTCTTGGGTAGTCGAGGCTATAGGGTCTCTTTGGATAAAGTCCAGATAGCATAGCAGTCTGTAAAGTATTTGGGACATGAACTAACTCCTACCTCTCGCTCTTTAACCTCTGAGAGGAAAAGGACAATCTTGTCTATACCTATTCCAGCCACAAAAAAAAACAACTTTGAACCTTTTTGGGTATGGCTGGGTTTTGTAGGCTCCGGATCCCAAATTTTGGCCTTATTGCTAAGCCTCACTATGACTCTACTCAGGGCCCTGATGCACTCCCTCTAGAGTGGGGTGCAGATCAGATCAAAGCTTTTGAGACTCTGAAAGCTAAATTGACCACCACCCCAGCATTAGCCCTACCTGATCTAGGAACACCTTTCACTCTGTATGTAGATGAAAGGAGAGGACAGGCTCTGGGAGTCCTAATTCAGTTCTTAGGACCTAATCCCAGGCCAGTTGCCTATTTTTCAAAACAATTGGACACTGTGGCTGCAGGATGGCCTGCATGCCTCCGGGCAGTAGCTGCTACAGTCATTCTAATTGAGGAAGCCTCTAAACTTACACTTGGTCAGCCCCTGGAAGTTCTAACTCCCCACTGAGTTAAGAGCATCCTGGAAGCAAAGGACCACCAGTGGCTAGCTAGTGGCAGTCTCACCAAAATCAAGCCTTGCTCTTAGATACCCCTGACCTAACCCTTCAGGTGTGCCACACACTAAACCTGGCAACCCTCGTCCCAGACAGTGCCCACTCAGATGTCCTGGTTCATGATTGTGAGGAGACCTTGGATTGTGTTCATGCGAGTTGAGCTGATTTGAAAGATTCTCCTCTCCTGAACCCCGATGCAGTCTAGTACATAGACTGTTCAAGCTTCATTGAACAAGGGGTCAGGAAAAGTGGATATTTGGTGGTCAGCATCTACCAAACCATAGAGGCCAATTCCCTGCCCCCCTGGGACCTCTGCCCAGAAGGCTGAATTGATAGCACTCACCAGAGCCCTAGAGCTAGGGGAAAATAAAGGAGTAAACATTTTTACAGACTCAAAATATGCTTTTCATGTTCTACATGCACATGGAGCAATTTGGAAAGAAAGGGGATATCTGACAGCAAAAAATTACCCTATTAAACATGCACGGGATATTTCACATCTCTTCCAACCTGTTCAAAAGCCCTCTGAGGTAGCTGTTGTTTTTTGCAAAGGCCACCAGAAAGGGGAAGCCAATGAGGCTGTGGGAAATCGCCTGGCAGACACTGCTGCAAAGAATGCTGCCCACCAGTTGGCTATACTGGCTCCTTTACTACCACAGCTCCCTAATTCCTTCACACCTTCATATAGCCCTCAGGAACAGGCCCTTGCTAAGGAAAGGGGATGCTCTCTCACCCTCTGGGTGGTTTCAAACACCCTCAGGACAACTTCTTATCCCAGAGGAAAGTCAGTGGAAGCTTCTTTTTGGTTTACATCAGGCCACACACCTGGGGAAAAATGCCCTCTGGTCTCAGATAAAGCCCATTTTTACTGGCAGTAAGTTAGGAGAAACCATCAGACAAGTATGTCAGGCCTGCCCAACCTGTGCTCAGGTGAATCCTGAAGGGGCAGTCAAACCTCCTCCCCTTTTAAAACCTGTTCAGAGGAGGGGTACCTACCCAGGTGAAGATTGGCAGATAGACTTTACACATACGCCCCCACGTAGGGGCTCCAGATTTCTTTTGGTTTTTGCTGATACCTTTACTAATTGGGTAGAAGCTTCCCCTTGCAGAACTGAAAAGGCTCAGGAGGTATGAAAGTTCCTATTAAGGGAAATTATACCTTGTTTTGGCTTGCTTGTCTCCTTACAGAGTGACAATGGCTCAGCTTCTATTTTTCAGATAACCCAGGCAGTGACAAAGACACTTAAAATCATTTACCATCTCCACTCAGTCTGGAATCCAAAATCCTCTGGTAAAGTAGAGAAAATGAATCATACCCTTAAGCGGGTCCTTACTAAGCTATGCATAGAACCCTGAGAAGATTGGGTTAAGACTCTTCCCATTGGGCTAAGAGTCCATATCACACCTTGAGAAAATATCAAGCTTAGCCCTTATGAACTCATGTATGGAAGGCCCTTCTTAACTTCTGCAATCCTGGTGAACCCAGAACAGCATTTGATTATCCAGTTTGCAACTCAGTTAGGAGCTGTCAGGAATGCTCTGACTGAATATGCCAATAAGTACCTCCCTAAACCTCTTGGCAATGAAAAGGAGTGTTCTGCTGCAGTACAACCTGGATATTGGGTCTACTTAAAGTCATGGAAAACCCAAAAGGGAGAACAGTTGGATGTTAAATTGGAGGGACCCTACTGAGTCATACTAACCACTCCAATGGCAGTAAAACTTGAAGGTCTCCCCAGCTAGACTCCTGATTGTAAGATTAAACCAGTTGTTTCCCTCCCAGAAACTCCAGAATGTACCTGTGAACCCTTGGAGTACCTCAAACTACTGTTTAAAAGGGCCCCAGCCTCCTCCAGCAAAAAGGATAAAAAGAGGTGAAATTATAACTGTCCTTTTCCTTCTAGCCTTGCCATAGCCATCTTTAATTCCTACCAGGGAAATTGTTCTTTTTCTATAATTTTCTTGTGCCTGTTTTGGTCTTTGTTTGCTTAACCTCTTTGCCAAGTTTGTCTTCTCCAGGGTTTAAGCCCCAACTTCATCAACCCACTGGACCTGGCATCAGGCATGTTCTAGAGTCTGACCCCTTGGATGTGAAGGCTGACCCCCTTGAACAGGACCCAGAGAGGCAGGGACAGCTCTACACCCCTTGCCAGCAGGAAGCACTTTCAGAAGCTGAGCCCTTCACCTTTCACCCCAAATGAAATTGGGGTCCCATTTGTTTGAGGGGGGAATGATGAGGTGTAGGCTCTGGGACCCCCCAGCCTCCTTTTGAGCTCTCCTTGAATCTTTGAGGTGCATATTCTGGGAAACCTTGAAGTCTGATTGAATCTTCAGGAGGCATTTGCAGAGGCCATAAGTATTTCCTTGTGGCTGGGCCCAAACTTGTTACTAGCCTGGCCCTCCATTGTCCATCTGCTTCCCACCCTGGAGCCTATCAAGATATCTTGCATTGACCTCACTAACTCCACCTGAAGTCACTCCCCAAACTCATTACTGGAGTCTGGACTCATTGACTCCTCCTGAAGACCCTCCCCAGGCTCCTCCTCTGAACCTCCCCTAGATTCCTTTGTATATAAGACCCCATCTTATCACCATCTCTGTGAGAGCACCTTGAAATGGCCTAGCAGAGACTTGCTCTGACTGAGAGCACCATGGAATCTGCTGTGTGTGAGAGCGCTGCAGAATAGCTTAGCAGAGACTTGCTCTGTAAGAGTCTACCCCATATCTTTCTTTCTTTTTTTTTTTAATAAATTTTTATTTGTTTTCTTGTTTACATCATTCATTTTCTTTTTTTTTTTTTTTGCTTTTTGGAGGGCATTTGGGGTTACGTGACTTGCCCAAGGTCACACGGCTAGTTTTTTGTGTTAAGTGTCTGAGGCTAGATTTGAACTCAGGTACTCCTGACTCCAGGGCCGGTGCTCTATTCACTGTGCCACCTAGCCGCCCCCTACATCATTCATTTTCATGAGATTTTTTTAATTACGAATTTTCTCCCCATCTTTCCCCTACCCCAACGCCCAAATAGTGATCTCACTGTAAAGCCCCTCCCCTTTAGGGTCTCCCTACCCTAGCCCCTGTATATCTTAATTCCTAGTTGCATGTATTGCAGAGCTTTAAATTCTAGATTCTTTCAGTTCCTCCCTTGTCACCCACCTCCACAAGAAGGACAATCCATTCAATACAGGCTGTGGATGTGTAATTACACAGGACATCTTCATAGTGGACATATTGTGACAGTGATCATATGTCTCTCCTTCCTATCCCTTCCCTCCTTGTTCTGTTCTCTACCCTGTCCCTGTCCCTTTACTGAAGTGTGTGCTTCCAGCATCCCTCCCCCAGACCGTGCTTTCCCCTCTGTCATCCTGCTCCTCATCCCCATGCCCCCTACTCTCCTGTGTGGCATGATGCCCAGTTTAGAGTTTAT
>JAQQSW010006803.1:0-13858 GCA_028646575.1 Pseudocheirus occidentalis | reverse complement strand
AGATTCTTTTGATTCCTCCCTTGTCCCCAATCCCAACTGGAAGGACACTCAATTCAATACAGGCTGTAGATGTGTGTTTATACAGGACATCTTCATAGTGGACATATAGTGACAGTGATCATCTGTCTCTCCTTCCTATCCCTCCCCCCCTTGTTCTGTTCTCTACCCTGTCCCTGTCCCTTTACTGAAGTGTGTGCTTCCAGCATCCCTCCCCCAGACCCTGCTCTCCCCTCCATTTTTCCCCCTCTCATCCCCATGCCCCCTACTCTGCTGTGTGGCATGATGCCCAGTTTTAAGTTTATGCCATTTCTTCCCTAAGTCAAATTCAATGAGAGTAATTGAAAGTAAAACTGTAATAGTTATCTCTTGCCTTGTCTCTATGGGATGATTAATCCCATTTTGTCTCTCCCTGTCTCCTCTCATTCTAGTCCTCTCCCACCTCAGAATTTCGCCTTTTAAGGTATCATCCCTTCACATTCAATTCATCCTATATCCTCTCTATACACATATACACACGTGCTCAGATATATATTCATATGCATATATAGCCTCCTATATGGGCCTATGTGTAAATATTCATATATATACATTTGTATTCCCTTCACCTATCCTCATGCTACGAAAAGTTTCATAAGATACTATTATCATTTTTCCACATAGCCAGTGCTCTTTCTGAAGTAATAAAATAATTTAATCCAATCCTCTGATCTTAAATATAAGCAAACTGGGCCCCAAAAGAGGAAAAGTGGGTTGGCCAGTCACACAACCAATTAGTGGCAGAGCTGGGACAAGCACTTGGATCTCTCACTTTCTGTAATGGATGTAAACTTATACACATGCCATTCCCCACCCCACCCCCTCCACAAAATGTAAGTTGATTTTGGGGTAGAGATAATTTCATTTTTTCTTTATATATCCAGTACCCAGTACAGTGCCTTTTACATTTATCAATTGTTTGCTTCTCTGCCTTTGCTTCGGCCTTTCCCCATGTCCAGTACACTCTATCCTCAATTCACCTCTCAGAAGCACTTATTTTCCTTTGAGATTTACTACTAAAGCACTACTTTCTTTATAGATCTATTCCTGAAGCCCCTAGCTAATAAAGTCCTCCTTCCCAAAATTAGATTAATTATTTTTATTCTTTACATAATTAGATATGTACATATTATTTTCCTTGAGGGAATGTAAACTTCTTGAGGGCAAGAAGTATTTAATTTTTGCCTTTGTATTTCTATTACACAGTAAAATAACATTTAAATATTGGATCAACTGATTCTAGACCAGAATTCTTTCCTTTATTCCACAATGCTGTTTGACCATTTCATGGAAGTCATAGCAATGGAAGCTTTATAAGGGACTCTTGCTCCTGTGGCAAATTCACTTAAATTGGGGAATAGAGACTGGGTTGCAGCAGTAACAGAACAGTGAACTTAGGTGAAATTCCACTGGGAAAGGTATTGGATCTTTCCCAGAGAGTCTGGTTTTCATCTCTTTAAAGGTTTGGGATGGGGGAAAGGGGAAACAATCCTGGAGATAGGAAGGCCACTGTGATGGTATCATAGAGCTTATACTCTGGGGACAAGTGCCCTCCAAAGCAGCTGTGGCCATGGAGAGGACTATAAAGTATGTTATAGCATAGAATAGAAGTAGCCATGTGGAGGAAGCATGTATTCCTGATAAGGAAGCTCACCATCCCGAATGTCAGCATCTGGGACAAAGAATGATTTGCCTTGTGCTTGCTGTGGATTCTCATGATGTCATGGACTTTTAAGTATAAGTGAAGTATGCTCTACTAACTAGGTAACAAATACTTGCTGGATGGCAACAGAATTTAGGAGCTGATTGTACTGACACTTACAGTTACAGAACTTAAGTTGCTCTGAAGAGTAGACTGTTCAGTAGTGCTGAACAATTCTAGAGTGAACACTACTGTTCATTAAAATGAAAATTTCTAAAAGGTTTAAAGTGAAAGGGAAAAATACTATTAACTTATACAATTTATACAATACTATTAATTTATGCTAAATTTCATCATTCTCTCTATTTACAATCATAGATAAGGACAATTCCCTGCTGTTTAAAGAGTGACCTCACTGCTGGTTTGATCACCTGAGAAAATCAGGGAAGGGGGAGGAAAGAAAACAAAATACAGAGACATTTCTGTGAACGAAAAGATATAAAATAAGATATTCTAGGCCAAACAGTCTTTCATTGAAGGATAAGAGCCAATTGTAAACAAAGGCAGTTTCCTCCAGTGTGACCTTGACCCATGAATGCCAAGAAATGGATTATTCATTTAAATGAAATTCATTTTGCTGTCATATTAGTTACGCTTGAAAGTTTTATATTGAGCTGAGAAGCTCAGGGACATGCTGTCCCTGGAATGATGAACAAGCTAATCCAGACAAATATTGTAGCTATGGTACAAACCAAGATAGGAAATTTAGCTGAAATGAAGTGTGCTTGTGCTCATGGACAGAGATTTATAGACTCTTACAGTTGGGAGGAACCTAAGGGCCCATATAGACCAAACTATATCAGAATCTACAATATCCTTTAGTGAAAAACATATGGAATTGTAATCTAGCCTCTGTCTGTACACCTTGAGAAACAAGTAACTCACTCCCCATCCAGACAACTCATTCCATTTTAGTGTTATTTCACTGTTTCACTCATATGTCATTTTTTTGCAACCCCATTTGGTGTTTTCTTGGCAAAAGTATTGAGATGGTTTGTAATTTTCTTCTCCAGCTCATTTTATAGATGAGGAATTGAGGCAAGCAGGGTTAAGTGACTTGCCCAGGGTCACACAGCTGGGAAGTATCTGAGGCCAGATTTGAACTCAGGAACATGAGTTTTCCTGACTCTAGGCCCAGAACTCTAACTGCTGTACTACTTAGCTGCCCTACTATTGAGAGATCTTCATCTTCAGGGGGGTGGAGGCAAGTTGGTGGTGTAGAAGCAGGAAAACTCTGTGGGCTCCTCCCATAACCAACTCAAATACCTATAAAATATCACTCTAAACAAATTTTAGAGCTACTGAATCCACAAAGTGACAAGGGAGAAACAAATCTCCCACTGAAGGCCATTCGGCAGGCAGAGAGAAGGGTTCATTGCAGTGTGCTGGGAGCAGAGCCCAGCCCACATGAGCCTGCTCTTTCTAGCTCCAGAGCAGCCTGAACCAGCCATGGCTGGAGCTTTCAGGAGAGTGAATCACCAGCAGCTATGGCAGTTTCCAGAATTATCTGTAAATGTCAAAGACAAAGTAAAAGGTCACTGGAACTCTCCTGTATCTGAGGGGGATGCAGTGCAGTCTGGCCTCTGTTCCCAGAGTGAAGCAGAGAAAGTGGCCATGCTGCAGCCACCTCCACATGGCTACTTCAGAGCTCCCAGCCTGCAGATCAGAGCGGGGCCAAGTGACCATTCAAAGGCTAAGCACTCTTGCCTTAAACTGCCTGGCTCTGGATCATTGTCTTTGGTGGTTGTCCTGAGGTGTGTTACCAGTGAGCCAAAGCTGGTGGGGGCTGTAGAGATGGCATCCTCCTGATAGCTCTGGCAGCTGTGAAAACCCCAGCAATTTGGGACAAAGCTCTCCTCTCTGGAAGAGGACTTCTACTGTAGCAAAGTGATCAAAAGTCAAGTAATTGAGTGGCAACATGAGGAAGCAAAGGAAGCAAAACAAGCACAGCCATCCAAATTTAGATTCCATTTTTATGGACAAAAAGGATCAAAGCATGGAATGGAAGGAAGACAACAATCAGAAGTCCTGCACCAAAAGCTTCCAAGAAAAATATAAACTGATTACTCCATAGAGGAGTTCAAGAAGGATTTTGAAAGTCAGGTAAGAGAAGTGGAGGAAAAATTGGGAGAAGACATGAGAATGATGCAATAAAATCATGAAGAGAGAGCCAATAACCTGACTGAAGAAAATAACACCTTATGGGGGTGGAGTCAAGATGGTGGCATAGAAGCAGGAAAACTCCACAGCTCCCCCCATAGCCACCTCAAATACCTAGAAAATATTACTAAAATTTTTTTAGAGCTCCAAAATGCACAAAGGGACAGAGAAACAAATCTCCTGCTGAAGGCAGCCTGGCAGGCAGACAGGAAGGGTTCATCACAGCATGCTGGGAGCTGAGACCAGCTTTGGTTTTAGCCTCAGGGCGTCCAGGATCAGCCAAGGCTGGAGAGTGGATCACTGGCAGCTGTAATGGTTTCCAGAATTATCAACCCATAAGGGCCAAGGACAAGGGGGAAAGGTCAGTGGAACTAAGCTGACTTCGAGTGGAACAGAGGAATGAGTCCTGTTCTTTGTCTGCAGAGCCAGAAGTGGCAGAAGCAATAGGTGGCCCTGCAACCTCCTCCAAGTGGCTCCTTCGGAGTTCCTGGCTAGCAGACTGCAGGGGAGGGGGTCAAGCAACCATTCAGAGACTAAGTGCTCTTGTCTTTAACTGCCTGGATTGGGATCTCCATCTTGGGTGGTGGTCCTGAGGTGTGTGACCAGTGAGACAAAGCTGTTGGGGGCTGTAGAGATGGTGGCCTCTTAATAGCTTTGGCAGCTGTAAAAACTGCAGCAATCTGGGACAAAGCTCTCCCCTCTAGAAGCAGAATTCAACTGTGAATCAAAAGTCAAGTTAATTGACTGGCAACTTGAGTAAGCAAAGGAAGCAAAGCAAGCTCCGCAATCCAACTTTAGAGTCATTTTTTGGTGACAAAAAGGTTGAAAGCATGGAACAGGAGGAAGACAACACAGTCAGAACTCCCACACCAAAAGCTTCCAAGAAAAATATAGATTGGTTACAAGCCATAGATCAACTTAAAAAGGATTTTGAAAAACAAATAAAAGAAGTGAAGGAAACATTGGGAAGGGAAATGAGAATGATACAAGAAAATCATTAAAAGAGAGTCAACAGTCTTACTGAAGAAAATAACACCTTAAAAAATATACTAACTGAAATGCTGAAATGGAAAATGAGGTCTAAAATGCCAATGAGGAGAAGAATGCCTTAAAAACTCAAATTTGCCAGATAGAAAAAGAATCTCAAAAGTTCACTGAAGGGAATAATTCGTTCAGAATAAGATTGGATTATGAGATTATGAGAAATCAAGATACTATTAAACAGATTCAAACAAACGAAAAATAGAAGGCAATGTGAAATATCTCCTTGGAAAAACCATTGTCATGGAAAATAGATCCAGGAGAGACAACTTAAAAATTATTGGACTATCTGAAAGCCATGATCAATACAAGAACCTAGAAATCATCCTTCAAGAGATTCTCAAGGAAAATTTCCCTGATATCTTAGAACCAAAGGGCAAAACAGAACTTGAAATAATTCACCTATCACCTCTTGAAAACGATCCCAAAAAGAAAACTCCTAGGAATGTTATAGCCAGGTTCTGGAGTTCCCAGATCAATGAGAAAATATTACAAGCTGCCAAGAAGAAACAATTTGAATACTGTGGAAACACTTTTAGGATAACACAGGATCTAGCAGCTTCTACATTCAGGGATCAAAGGGCCTGGAATATGATATTTCGCAGACCAAAGGAGGTGGGATTAAAACCAAGAATCACCTACCTAGCAACATTGAATATAATGTTTCAGGGGAAAATATGTTTATTCAATGAACTGGAGGACTTTCAAGCATTCTTGATGAAAAAACCAGAGCTGAATAAAAAGTTTGACATTCAAATACAAGAAACATGAGAAGGTAAACAGCGAACAGAAATCATAAGGAACTTATCAAAGTTGAACTACTTACATGCCAAGGTGGAAAAATGATAATTTTAACTTATGAAACTTTTCTCTGTATGAAGATAGTTGAAAGGAATATACATGCATATATGTATATGTACACATATGTCTATAAAGGAGGGTATATATGTGTATGACTAGATATGTGAATGTGTGTATATTTGTTTACAGGCATACATAGACAGAGAGCACAAAATCAACTGAATAGGAAGAGATGATATTTAAAAGGTGAAACTGAGAGGTGGGAGTGGAATATAATGAGAGGAGACAGGGAGAGACAGAATGAGGGTAATTATCTCAAAGAAGAGGCAAGGGATAACTGTTACAATGGAGGGCAAGGACAGGAAGGCAAAAGGGAATGGGTCCACCTTACTCTCCTTGAATTTGGCTTAGGGAGGGAATGACATACACTCTTCATTGGGTATCTTGCCATACAGGAAAGTAGGGGGGGAAGTGAACTAGAAGGGGGATAATAGAAAGGAGGTCAGAGTTTGGGGGAGGGTTGTTAGAAGCACACACTTTTGTAAAGGGACTGGGATAAAGTAGAAAATAGAAAAAGTGGGGGAGGGCAGGATAGGAAGTAAGGATATATAGTCAGTCTTTCACAGCATGTCTATTGTGGAGATGTTTTGTGTAACTACATGTATACAGCTTCTATTGAATTGCTTGTTTTCCCAGTGGGTGCGTGGGATGAGGGAGGAAGGGAAAGAATCTAGAATTTAAAGTTTTAAAAACAAGTGTTTAAAACTTTATTATTATTATTAACATGCTACTGGCAAATAAGATATACAGGCACTGGGGCAGGGAGATCCATTTTGCCCTACTGGAAAGTCAGAGGGGTAATGGGGGAAGGGTATACAGTGGGATCACTGTTTTGGGGTGGAAGAGTAGGGGAAAGATGGGGAGAAATTTTGTAACTCATAATCTTGCGGAAATGAATGATGTAAACAAATAATAAACACAAAAGTTAATTTAAAAAAATATCTTCATCTTCAGCTCAAATGTACCTTGCTGTATCCTGTTCCCATTGGTTTCAGTTTTGCCTAACTGGATCCTCAAGGATAAAATCCAGTTTCTCTCCTGTGAGGTAGCAGGAGAATTAGAAGACAGCAATAGCTATCAGATGTGAGGACTGTCTAAAGTTTAATTAATTTTATGTGGTTATAGTTACATTATCTCCTCGTATCAAAACTACTCTAATTCCCATGCTCTGTGTATTGGTCTATTGCTATCTCAGCATTTAGATATTAAGGTGGTAGAAGCAGCACAAAGAACAGTGTTTTGAGAACTGTAGGATCTGGGTTCCATTCTCACTTGGGTCACTTGCTAGATATGTGAATATACTTACTACTTTTGTGATCCCAAGCACATCACTTAACCTCTTCCTCAGTTTCCTCATCTGTAAAATGATATAATAACAGTACCCATCTCATAGAGCTATTGTCAAGATAACATGAAAGAATATTCATATAGCACTATGCAAACCTTAAATAATATAACTCCTAGCTATTGTTGTCTGTTAATGGGATTATTACAGTCATCTCCTATTATATCTCCCTGCCTCAGATCTCTCTCCTTCTCTTATCACACCCTAAAGTGCTATCTAAATGCCAGCTAGCTAATAATAGCAGTAGTGATCATAATAATATTTGTGACACCTAAATTACACACATTCTGTGGATCAAATGAGATTATATATGCATTGTGCTTTGTAAACTTAGAGTATTACACAAATGTTAGTTATCTCTAACCTGTCACTTCACACCACCCCCCTCCTTTTTTTCTTCTTATGAATTAGTGGCCACTTCCATAGGAAGAAAATAGGATCCAGAAATGGAAAGGTACTTGGAGATTATCTTCTCTTAGACATGAGTTCCTCTTACTTTTTCCTACCTGGTTTCTCCTGATGATCTGCTTTTACTAGACTTTTTTTTACCTTCTCCCTCCATTTTTACCTTAAAGTCTTTTAAATCTTCATATGTTGAGTACTGTTTAGCCTTTACTTTGCATTTGGACACCTGGAGCATAATAGAAGATAATAAGATAACAAAGCACCCATAAATGTGGTTTGTAAGCCACATCTGAAGGGACTATGGGTGAGCTGAGAGAGCATTGCCTCTGTAGCCAGAGGATATGGGTTTCAAATTCTGCCTTTATTGCTTTCTGTTGGACCCTTGGGTAAGTCACTTGACTTCCCTGGGCCACAGTTTTCTCAACTTAGAAATAAGGGAGCTAGGCTAGATGGCCTCTGATATTCCTTCTTCCTCTCAGCCAATGATTCTATGATTTAGAGCCAACAGGGTGAAGAAAAATACCAGAGGCTCAATAATTTCACTGGTATTAAACAAAAGGTAGCAAAGGCCTCAATAACAAAGGTCTTAGCCAATAACTGATGATAGAGTCAACAGCAGATAGAGTATAATTTTCAGGTTTCTGAAATTCAGTTGGAATTGAGGAGAGACTCCAAAGAACAAGAAATGCTGATAGGAGTCTAAGTCCAAAGCACAAGCAAAGGGAATTTGAGACTTGGCTAAGCAAATGGAATACAGACAGAATAGAGGAAGCCAGTATGCCATACAAAGGAGAGCAGGTTTAATTCAGAGAGCAGATGCTGGAGTCAAGGCATGTAGTCACATGTAAGAGAACGAGGTAGTAGCAAGTTGGGGACTTTGGGGAACTATGGAGGTAGAAATCTTTTGAGTGTCTATAATAAAATCTCTGGTTCTTAAGAGACCATTAATTTGTGGATTCCATATATCTGGTCAAGACTTTACTATTGCCTGGTTGACACCCAAATAATTTCTTCTGAGTCCTCAGGAGATGTTCTTTCTCCCTAGCCAAGAGCCTATTATTCTAGTATATTAAGGCATGGTCTAGAAAACCACATCCAAATTTTACTTCATCTAAACAGTCAGATGATACTGTCCCTTATTTTATTTTGTCTTCTAATGCCCCTCTCCAAAAGATAAGGAGTAATTCAAATATCACCTCAAATCTTTTAGTTTCCTTTCTACAATTTCATAGTCCCTATGGACTCTTTCCAAATTTCCAAATTTGTTGCTGTCCATGTGAATAATCTGAAATAGTCACTGATGCTTTTAGAAAACACTTATTTTGTTTTTTAAATTATGGAACAAAATAAGCATGTCCATAACATAAAAGATGATTGCACATGAAAATGCAAATCTATTATGTACAACTTGTTGTTCCTTTTAAGTAGATACCAAGTAAATTTCTTTTTTCCCTCTTATTCTCTCCCACCTAACGTAGAGATGACTACCATTAGAAACAAATATGTTTGTGTATATACACACATATGTAAAACACATGCATATATGTGTGCCTATTTATACACACATAAATATACATAAAGCATACATATCAAGGTCTTCATCCTGTTGAAAGCAGGGTGGTGTAGTCGCAAGAGTACTGGATTTGGAGTGAGAAAACCTGGACTCAAATCCTTTCCTGGTTCCACATTTCCTGTGGACTTCAATATTCAGATCTAGGAAGCAAAAAGGCCCATTAGAAAGAGTGCTGGGCCTAACATCAGAAAAACTGAGTTCAGATCCGGCCTCAGAAGCTTGCTGACCCTGGGCGAGTCACTTAAACGTTATCAGCTTCCTCAGTTTTAAACGGAAGTAACAATACACCTTGCATGAAATAACATATGTAAAGCATTTTACAAAACTTGAAATGTTATATAACTGCTGGCTGTTATCTCTTCCTTAAATTAGTTCTAGCTTCATCACTAATTGCAAGCACCCCTATGTATTCTCAAATAGAAACCCTGTCTCTGGACTGCACTATATGTAAGATGCAAGCACTCTTAGGATTCCTTGCCTCCTCCAGAAATCTGCTCAATCAACACCTCCTACACTAAGCTTTTCCCGATCTTTCTAATTTGTACCATTCATCCCCCAAAATTACTTTTTTTTTTCTCAACTATATATGTATTTACGTACACATCTCCCTGACAGGATACAAATCTGTTGAGTGAAGAGACTCTTGCATTTTTGTTTCTTTGTATTCCTAGCACTTAATACAGTGTAAGCATTAATTTAATTATTTGTTATTTAATTGGTGTCACCTGATGGCCTCAGATTCCTCATTTTTAAAATTAAAGGGTTTGGGGCAATTAGGCGGCACCGGCCCTGGAGTCAGGAGGACCTGAGTTCAAATCCAACCTCAGACACTTAACACTTAAGTAGTTGTGTGACCTTGGGCAAGTCACTTAACCCCAATTGCCCTGCCTTACCCCCTCCAAAAATAAAATAAAAAAATCAAAGTGTTTGATTAACATTCCTCTAAGACCACATCACAACCTAATATCTTTAATTCTATATCCAGAAAACTGGGCACTCCTCATTTAGCTATATTATATCTTTATTGTTGTAGATGTCGTTACAACTTCCTTAAACTCTCAGGAATGTGGAGTCCAAGTTTGTGGCAAGTGAAAGGTAAAGGTTTTTTGGAAGTTCAGTCCATGTCACAGATACAGGAGTATCTGACTCATCTTGTAAATCCTTATCATTGTAAGTCCTTTATCAAGTTATTTCAAGTTATGAAATATCACCCTTAACCAGGAAGCATATATTAAATACTTATTTTTTGAGGAGGAAAAACAGGGTAATTGGGGTTAAGTGACTTGCCCAGGGTCACATGGCTAGGAAGTGTTAAGTGTCTGAGGCTGGATTTGAACTCAGGTCCTCCTGACTCCAGGGCCGGTGCTCTATTTACTGTGCCACCTAGCTCCCCTTAAACTACTATTAAGAATACAAAATACAAAATAGCTTGCCACTGTACCAGACCCATAGTAGATGCTTAATAAACATCTCCTTACTGTCAAAAAAGCATGGAATGGGAAAGTGCTTCCAGAGGAATGTATGCTGGATTTAGAAAAAACAAAACAAAAAAACACAACCTCCTTAACTATACAGAGCAGATGAAATAAGTCAAAAGGTATGGCATCCTGGGGACATCTATTGTAGAGTCAAAAAGCCCTAAATACTTCAAGAGCTCTTGAGAATATCTTTAATATATATAGCATAGAAGAATAATTTCTTATTTTAATGATAAGCATGAGATAATATTCACCATGATTTTTTTCTAAAAAATCTGGAAGTAAATTATATTTTAGAAAACTTTTAATCAAAAACAGTCTTAAAATTAATTGCCAATTAAATGGTTACACTTAGATTGTGTTTGCTTTTATGTTTTTGCCTAGATCTCTGATTTCATTAGTGAGAGACGTTCCCAATATAAAAACTCCTCCCACAAATTACTCCAAGGGAACTGCTTGGGGTACTATTATTTTTTTTATCCAGGGTCAAACAATCAATATATATTTGATAGAGGGTTAGAATTCAAGTTGTTCTGATTTTTAGACATCACCCCCATACTTCTACGTAAGCTTTATTTATTTATAAAAATTCACTTACAAGGAGTACTTCTTTCCCCAGTGAGGCAAGATAAATATAATGCTGCTGCATTGTTCAGCAAAACATTCAGCTATCTGTATAACAGTTCTTTTGCTTTCCCTAACAATCAACTGAGCTTACATCTGTAACAGCCCTAGAATACAAGACTTCATTCTCATCATTTAATGTGGGCAAGAATTTTAATGAGAGTTGACCAAGTATTCAAGTGTCTTATAATTTACTTTTACCCATCATCATAAACAAACATTTATTGAGCACCTGGCATGTCCAGGGCAATATGTAATTGGTGAGCTTGTCTTGTCAAGGGCCAGGCCTGCTGCTGACAAAACTATCACCCCAAACAGCAGGTTGTTTGGAGCAGGTTCAGATATCACATTCTAAAGTTGAATTATATCATTCTACATTTCCTGCATATAAATCAGTTTTCAGGTCTTCATTTATGCTATGTCCTTTCTTCAGAATGTCCTTATCTCTTGTTAGAGTGGTTTTAAAGTTAAAATAATTGATAAGTGCTAGGAAAATTAAAACCAATGTACTCTTCTACAAGAGGTAGATTTAAAACCGAGGTCACAAAGATAGTTTAAAGAAAGTAGCCATGACTGTTCTTCCATCTCCTCTTCAACCCTTGCTTAGCTAGAAATGTGGCAAGGTTTTGGGGACTCATTCATTGCCTGTTTTGGGGTCTGAGATGGACTGCAAAAGACAAAAGCAAAGAGTCTTTTAAAAGATAACAAAGGAATTGTGGTTAGTGTTAGGAATAAAGAGTAAAGCTTTACAGAGGGGAGGATTGCAGTCCACCCTTTTTTCATCAGTCAATATACATTTGTTATTTATCAGTCATCATTAATTTCTTTATGATTATTTATTATTTATTTAGCACTAGCACTTAGTATATGTTGGCTCTGTGCTAATGGCTAGGAACATAAAGAAAGGACAAAACACTATCCCTGCCCTTGTGTTTCACATTCTAATGGTGAGGCAACCTGTCAAAAATGTACAAAGAAGGTAGAAGGTTATTTAAGAGCAGGGCAAAGAAGCTAAGATTTGAGTTGAATCTTGAAACATGTCAAGGAAGCGGGGGTATGTTGAAAGTGCATGATAGTTTTGGTAGATGAACAATGCAAAGGTATCAATTTATGTAATGGAGTTTTGGATTTGAAGTAAAGCAAAAAGGTCAGTGAATGTAGCTGGATCTTAGAATGCTCAGAATCAGTGAGTTTAGTCAATAGGAATCTGTAATTGACCCATAGGCCATGATTCTCAGGAAGGGAAAATATAGCAGGAAAATTCTCTAAGAGCAAAAAGGCAGAACAACAGGAGGGTTGTGGTAGTAGGATGTATGAGAGTGAATCTACAGAATCTAGGGAGAGAGGGAAAGTAATAGAATGCTCAGGCAGACTTGGGGACTATTTGGGTGAAGATTCATAATTTGTTCATGGGAAATGTCCCGCATGAACAATCATCTTTCTGCACCTCAAGGTATACCTTGGCTAGTCTGGTTTTTTAACACAGTCTAAAACTGAAATTATGAATGGTGATTGTGGCACTCCTCATCTTACTTAGGTAATTCCGATCTATGTCTAGAGCTTCAGCTCAGACGGCACCTCTTCCACAAAGTTTTTTTAATAGTACTTTCTCCTTCCTCCAATAGCATTTTATTTAATGTGTTTATGATTACACTTTCAAAATCTGCCTGTATTATATAATTATGGGATGAACATGGCAGTATAGAAGCAGGAACTCTGCAAGCCCCGCCCCCCCACCCATAACCACCTCAAATGGCTATAAAATATGACTTTAAACAACTTTTAGAGCTCCAGAACCCACAAAATGACAGAGCAACAAAGTTACCACTGAAGGTAGCCTGGTAGGTGGACAGGAAGGGTTCATTGCAGCGCACTCAGAGCAGAGCCAAGACCCATGTGGTTTTAACCCCCGGGTGTCTAGGAGAAGCCATGGCTGGAGCTGTCAGGAGAGTGGATCATGAGAAGCTGGGCAGCTTCCAGAATTTTCAATCCATAAGAGCCAAGGACAAAGGGAAAGGTTAGTAGAACTCTGCTAAATTTGGGGGAGTAGGTGCGACCAGCTGCCTCCAGAGCTAATAGTGTTCTGAAATGGCCACCCTGCAGCTGCCTCCTCATGGCTGTTTCAGAGCTCCTGGCCTGCAGATTTCATAGAGGCCAAACTATTATTCAGAGACTAAGTGCTTTTGCCTTGACCTGCCTGGGTCTGGATCGTAGTCTTGGGTGGTGGCCCTGGGGTGCGTTTTCAGTGAGCCACAGCTGGTGGAGGCTGCAGCAGCTTTCTAATACCTGTGGCAGCTGCAAAAACCCCAGGTATTTGGGACAGAGCTTTCCCCTCTGGAAGCAGAGTTCCACAGAGCTAAAAAGTCAAGTAATTGACTAGCAATATGAGCAGTCAAAGGGAACAAAGTAAGAACAGCAATCCAACTTTAGAGTCCTTCTTTGGGGACAAAAAGGATCAAAGCATGGAAGGGTAGGAAGACAACACAGTCAGAACTGCAACACCAAAAGCTTCCAAGGAAAAATATAGACTGGTTATAAGCCATAGAGCAGCTTAAGAAGGATTTTGAAAACCAAATAAGAGAAGTGGAGGAAAAACTGGGAAGAGAAATGAGAATGATGCAAGAAAATCATGA
>JAQQSW010006802.1:0-13858 GCA_028646575.1 Pseudocheirus occidentalis | reverse complement strand
AAAAAAAAAAGAAAACCTGTCTCTAATACCTATTTCATTTACATAGCTATTGCTTTTAATTTTTTAACTCACTTAACTATACACACATATATTATCTCATTATACACAAAGCTGCTAACAAAATTGATCCATACATTAATGCTTTATAAGTATTTTATTGAGAGACAATATGACATAGCGGATCAAGGGCTAATCCCAAATTGAAATCAGGATATGACCAACGATGTTTATTTGTTCTGCTTGGCTTGTTGCAAGAGTTCCTTTTTTTGACGAAGAGGGGAAAATGTCACTAGGAAATGACATTTTAAATAAAATATTTTAAATGTTCATGAGGCATTCATTGTTCTTTTTAGTAAACACTATATCATTGTGAGGAAGGAACTTTGTAAGTTTTAAAGCACTATATAAAAATGAACTATCAATTTTTGCTATGAAGTATATTATTTCTCCACCAACCTATCAAGGTTTTAACAGTTCTGGTTCTTTTGAGTCTCTGACTCTTTTGAGAGGAATGATTATTAAAAAATAAATTATTGGAGAGATACCTGACTTTTCCACAAAATTTACCCCACCTAGACCATCTTATCTAAGGAGAGTTGTGGACCTACCTAACTACAAAACCTACAAAGAATTTAATCTGGGGCGGCTAGGTGGCGCAGTGAATAGAGCACCGGCCCTGGAGTCAGGAGTACCTGAGTTCAAATCCGGCCTCAGACACTTAACACACACACATACACACACAAAAAAACTAGCCGTGTGACCTTGGGCAAGTCACTTAACCCCAACTGCCCTCCAAAAAAAGGCAAAAAAAAAAATTTAATCTAAGGTGAATTCTGATCAACTGTGTTCTACTCTGATGGTTCAGGAAGAGGGGTAGATGCTTTATCTAGATTGCCTGAAGCTGAAGGTGGTGTGGGAGCATCCAGATCTTCATAGGTCGGCCTCTCATTGAAATAGTCATTCTTCTTATTAATTGTTAACCAGTCAGAGTGGATTGCTGCTCTCAGGAACACCTACTCTTCCAAGGGCATGTAAGAGTTAAGTGGGTTTTGTGAGGGGTCTTTGGTTTTTGAGAGTCTCACTAACCCCTTTTATTATCTGCTAGCAATGGTTAATAAAATTATTAATTACCCAGAAACTGTCTTCTGAACTTTTTATATGTCACACTTTCCAATTTTTTCCTTCTGGTTCCTGAAGCCAGGAGCTATAATAAAAATGGCTCACATCTATTTTAACTATTTTTCCAAATATTAGTTTTCACATCTTGCCAATTTCCCAATATGATTAAAAGGCACATTCACAACATGAGATATATGCCCTAATACAATTACAATGTGGAACTTTCACATTTCTTATAAAACAAATTAAAGGGTAGTAACATGGTGTTATAGGAAGAACAGTGTCTTAACTGTCAAAGAACCTAGGCTCAAGTTGTTTTTTCATGTGTACAATGAGGGAGTTAGAGGAGATATAAACCTCTAAACCTTCTAGCTCTAAAACTATGCCCCTATGATCTTAAATCTCCCTATAGTAGCAATACACATATTTTACAACTGATGTGGCAATGCCCCCTAGAGGCATTGAGTTTTACTATACTGTTTGAACTCTCTGTAAAGCAGTGTAAATATTCTGCAATGGTATTCTTTTATATAAAGTCTCCCAATCATTTCATTTTTAGAAATTATTTTGAATGAGTCCATTGAATGTAGTGCTTTATCATTTTAAAAATAATTACGATCTTTTTTTCCCTTTTTGGATAAAAAAGTAGCTGAAGTCCTCAGGAAAAAAAAGGAAAATATTTCCCTCTGAACCTTCCCATCTCTATCCGCAACCCACTTCATAAAAAGAACTATAAGAGATGTAAAATCCTATTAGAATTTCTCTATCCATTTATACCAAGTTCTGTATCTCTCAACTTTGAAAAAAAAGTAATTAACATTTGACATGCAGTTTATTTCCTGTTCATTATTTCAATAAACATACACTGTTCTACCGTGTATAAAATACAGTGTGAGGTAGTGTGGGAGATAAAATTTTACCACCTACACAGCTAGAAGGTACAACAAATAGAGTGCTAGACCTAGAGAGAAGAAGACTTGAGTTTAAATCCAGCCTCAAACACTTACTAGCTACGTGACCTTGGGCAAATCACTTATCTTCTATTAGCCTCAGTTTCCTAGAATGTAAAACAAAGACAATTTGAAAAGTGCTTAGCACAGTTCTTGGCACACAGTAGGTACTATTTATTTGCTAGTTATTACTATTTGCTAAGCCTAAAGCTATATTCACATGTACCTTAGCACAGAGATGACACAAACACAGAAAACGATTACCTACAATCTCTCATGGTAAATACAATGTGAGGTTAAAGGAGGAAGGTCCTTTATCTGAAAGTTTTATCACCTTGAAATACGAGAAACATACACTAACAATACATTATACTCAATTTGTTATGCCCAATAAAAGTATAACTGAAAAGAAAAAGTATACCAGAAAGAATAATCTTTATATTGAATGAATGCTAAAGAACAGTATTCTACCATAGCTATATGAGAAAGGAGCTAAACAAGCCACATAGAAGTCAGTTCTGACTTCATAAACAGCCCAGAAAACATCCTGAAAGAATGGACTACAATATTACAGCAAGTCATTCCTCAACAGGTAAGTGGTCAAAGAACGCGAACAAACCGTGTCCAAAAGAACAGCAAACTATGAAAATATGTATGCATCTTTACATGAAAACATCTGCCACATCACTAATGGTAAGAGAAATGCATATTAACTCATACCCAGAAACATGGCAAAGATGACAAAAATAACAAAATATGGGAAGTTAATATTGAAGAGGCTGAAAAAAACGATAGGACTTGGGGGGAAAGGGAAATGAGGAATGACTGAAGACAAAAGGCATCGATAAAAGGTATTCATATATACATAAAGAAAACAAACCACTGGGGATTCAAGAATGGGTAGTTTCCTAAAGCAAAATTTTCTGCACTACATTATAGGATCATAAAATTTTATAGTGGAAGCACCCATGAATAGTCTAACACAATTTTAGAGATGAGGAAACTGAAGACCAGAAAGGCAAATGACATCACAAAGACCGTAAATAGCTGAGTCAGGACTCTAATTAACCCATATCCTCAGACTCCAAATCTATGGTGCTCTCTATACTATCCCATGTTCCTGGACAGAGGGAAGGAAGGAGGTAATGTGACATCAACAGTCCCATCCTGCCACCCTCATCAAATCATTTAGGAAAGTCATCTAAGAGAGTATTATGTTTGCATATGAAATACTAACACTCAAATTTTCCATAACATGACCCAAAATGAAAAGACTTAGGAGTAAGTAATGTTCTTTTTAAGTATGACCAAACTACACCAATCACTAAAGGTACTTTTAATCATTTACCAAATGGATACCTGACCATTATTTCACATAGCAGTCATCCCTAGAAATTGTTGTGACTTTTTTTTCCTTTTTTTTTGAAAGGGAGTTGGTAAGGCAATTGGGGTTAAGTGACTTGCCCAAGGTCACACAGCTAGTAAGTATTAAGTGTCTGAGGCCAAGTTTGAACTCAGGTCCTCCTGACTCCAGGGCCAGTGCTCTATGAAAAATAATTCTTAACATCTAAAATGTAGCTTACAAAGTATTTAATGATTGGCTTAGCTGACTGACTCAATCTAAATAACCTTAAGACTTAAATAAACACAGTATTTCAAGGTTTCAGCTAACATCTATCTTCAAATCTCAATTTGGTCACAGCCACTAGGACAAACTTTTGTTCTTTATTAACGAGTCCTACAATATCCACCCTAAGAAGACAAGCCTAATATTGTATCAGATACACCTTCAACAATCTTTTACAAAGAGATTACTAGGACCAAAATAACCTAAGTATTTTTAAAACAAAGCCCAATGACAAGCAAACAAAATGTCATCAATAAAGAAGTCTTGATGATAATAATATATCTTCTTAAAGGATAAGATCTCACAAGAAAAGTGAATTCAGAGGAAGGAGATCTCAGTTTGAATACTGAGCTAACTTCCTACCTTTGAGACCTTGGGCAAGTCAATTAATTTTTTAAATTCTGTTCCCTAATCTGTAAAATGAGGAGAATGAACTAGATATAGATAACATCTTAGGCTTCTTCCAGATTAAAAAATGACAAGCCCACAAACAAATTTATATAGGACTTAACTAAAGTTTTCTATACAACTTATAAAGTGGTTATGAAGTATAAATAACATGCTTTAAAGATGAGAAATGTTCAGAGAAGTTAATGGTTTGTCTGGTTACCTACATGGTGACAAATACAAGGGTCACCATGGGAACCTCTGGCTCCAAGTCCACTTCAAATGACAAATGTTTAAGAGCTTAAATCTGTGGTGTTATGAGGGCAGGAACTGTTTCCTTTTTTTTTCTTTCTCCTTCCTCCAGTGCTTTGGACTTAATAAATTGTTGAAGAGAATCAATACTGGTCTTACCTTATCAAGCTGCTTGAAGTTGAGTCTCCCCTTTCACACAAAATCAACACAGACATTTAGGACTAGGTCTTTAGAGATTTTCTGCTCTAATCCAGATAAGGATATTAAGGCCCAAAGAAGCTAAGTGAATTTTACCACAGTCACAGAGCTAGCTAATAACAAGACCTACACTAAAACTTGGGTCTTCTAACTTATGGTCCAGTGGGATTTCCACACTAGGGCAATTGACAGAAAGATGGCAGAGAGATCTAAAGGAAGATAAACTCCCTGAGATCCTCCTCAAAAATAACAAAAGTAATACTGAAAAAGGAACAAAATTACCATAAGTTTCTACAAGAAAATTGCAACTCACCAAAACAACAATAAGCCAACCTGAAGAAAAGTTCCAATACAAAAATTACTAAGAGAACAAATGAAAATACATCAAAGGAAATGTATATAAAATAGTATCAAAATAGAGAGATAAACAGATAAATGTAGAAGAATTAAGGACTCATTCTTCCCTCTTTCCTACCTTCTATATATGAACAACTGCAAATCTAGCTGATCACTTCTGCACAACAGCACTTAATATCCCACTCCTCTCTCCACTCATTTGGCCATTATAGTAATTCTGACCTTTATCACCTTTCTCTAAGGCCACATTACAATAGCCTCCTAATTCATCTCCCTCCAGTCACTCCTCTCTCCATGATGCTAAGATATGACCATATCATAGTCCTATTACAAAATCTTCAATGGCTCTAGAAGAAAATAGAAACCAATTGGTTTGACCTCTACAGTCTTCCAAATCTGGCTACCACCTATTTTTTCCAGTCTTATTATACACTATTGTCCTTCATGCATTCTCCTTTCCAATCACACTGACCTGCTAGCTGTTCCAAAGTATATGACATTCCATTTCCTGCCTTAATGCTTTTTCATAAGGGGCTTCCCATGTCTGGAAATCATTCCTTTCTCATGCCAGCCTCAATGAATTCCAAATTGCCTTCAAAGAATAATTCAGGTTTGGAGTTCTAGGCCTTACTTATTTCCCCTAAATAGCAGCCCTTTCTCAAAGATGCTTTGTTATTTTTTTGTTTACTTGTCTGCATTCATGTTGCCCACCCCTCACCCCACAGTAGAACAGATTGGTTATCTTCACTGTGATCCTTGAAAAATGTTTTCCTACATTTTAGAATAATTATTTTCACTATTTCCTTAGCTCATATATAAAAATTCAAATCAGTATTCAAAGTATTTAATATGATTTTTATTTTGTTATCCTCAGAAGCACAAAACTAAAAAGTGCAAAATATTTTTAAACATTTCCTAGACTCATAAAAAACTTCCATACACAATGATATAAAAAGGAAGCACTTTTCTTTTATTATTCTGATCTATGTAGCTCTAGAGTATTACTCTGCTAATAAATTACCCCTTCTTTCAAAAACTTTTTAGCAACACCACCAGCTTCTTTTACTCAAAGAAGAGTTTTCCTACTGATAGTTTCCAAAGCCATTACCATATTCCCAGAGTGTCACAAAAGGTCAATCATGCTCAACTACTCAGTCTTACAGATTGATGACATGATCCATTTCCCATAGCAATTCCAACATCTTAGCCAACTGAAATAAAGGTGAGATGCTTTAGAGAGAGTCATGCTGCCAAGTCTTTCTCTCAGTACCTCTTTCCTGACTCCAAAATTATCGATTTCCCTCTACACCACAAATTCTTTCCCAACACCTCCCATTCTCCCCAAAAGACTATCAGCACCACTTCCCTCTTGTAGTAAATCAACACTGCTTCAAGGGGAAAGAGTTTAGTAACAACTAAAAAAGTTTAGAAACAATTGTTATTTTATCAGATCTGTCAATTACATAAGATCTATACATATCTAAAAATCAAGCTTTTACATATGAAATTAAATTAAAAAGAAAGGAAAAATTATTACTAGTTTTGAAAATAATGAAGCACTGCAAACAAAAGAGTAAAATATTTTGTTACTGGAAAATCTAGCATTAATTAAATTCTCCACATAAATACTTCAAACAATATACATCATCCAAAACAGAGGCTACAGTGCCAACTTACCAACTGAGGGATCACCATCTAACAAATTGTCATCTTCAGAGGTCTGGAAGTCCATAATAACACCTGCTCCATCTAAAAGTTCCTCGTCACTGCTTGCACTTGTTATGCTGTTGTAGCTATTTCGATAGTAGCCTCTATGGAACAGCTGCTCAGACTCCATTTAGTTATTTGATGAACTAAAGAAAATTTTGAAAAAGCTTTGTTGTAATATTCTCTTGATATATAATATTACACTATACAATTTATAACAATACCAAAAGACAAAAGCTAAATGAGATTTCAGAATGTTTAAAGGTAATATTGCATTTACCTATTACTAATTCTGTTTACCTATGAAAAATTCTGTTTTTCAAAGATACAAATCAGGTACTCAAAGACTGCTTTATTGGTTATACAATATCCTATATCATACTTTAATTCATTATTTATATGGTGAGTTCGTAGTCAGAAGGTTATTTCTTAATGAAAGATTAAATCACAATTATATTTTTCATGACCAATAGTAACAAATAAGATCATGATTTAATCGTTACCATTCTTATTTTCAATATTCCCATTTTAATTATACAGAGAACTAACATTCATTATTTACTATCTAAATTCTTTTAAAACATTTCTACCTGTTAACTTTCTACCAAAGAGCAAAAACCTGGGAGACAGGTTATGATTAAAGAAATAACTTTATAAATCACAAGGTAGAAAATAAACATAAACCAAGTAACAGTAACAGACTACTGTTCAAGTTTTGTCACATCTGAGAGTTCCACATGGACTGATATATTCCTATGATGTTTTTCTCAGTTCTATGTGGGAGGCCATTCCATATTAAGAAATAATATTAGGTATTAATGAAAGTCAATGGATCTCACCCTCCTGGTCTGTAAAATGAGGCGGCTTGACTAGATGATTTCTATCGCCCTTTCTAGATCCAAAATTATATGACTCAATGAAAATTAGCATCTAACAAAAGTGTATGGGCTAGCAGATGTCTTAAAATATCTAAGAGTAAAGGGCTGAAAAGGTAGTCTTGTACAAGTAGCCAGAACAGGATATAGCTTTTTAAGATAGGGCTCATTAAATGACCAACCAAAATTTTAGAGGAGTCAAGATGAAACATGTTACTCACTTCCTAAAAGAGCTGATGGATTCAAGAGAAGAGACTGAGACATATTTTTTTGGACTTAGCCAATGAAGTTATCTGTTTTGCTTGACTATATATGTTTGTAACAGAGGTTTTGTCTTTCTTGATTTTGCAATGGAGGAAGAAGGGTGAGGGGTAGGGAAAAATGTGTATCTGAAAATAAAATAAAATTTAATTTTTAAAAAAGTGTTCATCCTAAGACAAAGAAAGGTAGATCAGTAAAACAGGTTAGATACACAAGATACAGTAGTCAGTGACTACAGTAATCTACTGTTTGATAAACCCAAAGACCCCAGCTTCTAAGATAAGACTTCACTATTTGACAAAAACAGTTGGGAAAGCTGGAAAATAATACAGAAACTGGGCAAAGACCAACATCTGACACAGTACAACAAAATAACGTCTAAATGGGAACACAATTTAGATATAAAGGTTGATACTATCAGCAAATTAAGGGAGAAAGGAATAGTTTATCTGTTAGACTAATGGCGAATGGAGGAATTTATTACCCAAACAAGGAATAGAAAACATCATGAAATACAAAATGGATAATTTCGATTACATTAAATTAAAAAGTTTTCCCACAAACAAAACCAATGCAACCAAGATTAGGAGGGAAGCAGAAAACTGGCAAAGAATTTTTAAAACCAGTGTCTCTGATAAAGGCCTCATTTCAAAAATATAGAGAAATGAGTCAAATTCATAAGAATTTAAGTCATTCCCCAATTGATAAATGGTCAAAGAATATGAACAGGCAGTTTTCAGAGGAAGAAATTAAAGATATCTACAGTCATATGAAAAAATGTTCTAAATCACTCCTGATTAGAGAAATGCAAATCAAACCAACTCTGAGGTACCACATCACACCTGTCAGATTGATTAACATGACAAAACAGGAAAATTATAAATGCTGGAGAAGATATAGGAAAACTAATGCATCACTGGTGGAGTTTCAAACTAATCCAACCATTCTGGAGTGCAATTTGGAACTCTACACAAAAGGTTATTAAAATGTACATACCCTTTGATCCTGCAATATCATTTCTAGAGTTGTATCCTAAAGAGATCACATGAGTGGGAAAAGAACCCACATGAACAAAAATATTTATAGCTGTTCTTTTTGTGGTGGCAAAGAACTGGAAATTGAGGAGATGCCCATCAGTTTGGGAATGGCTGAACAAGCTGTAGTATATAAATGTAATGGAATACTATCGTGCTATAAGAAATGATGAGCAGGCAGACTTCAGAAAAACCTGGAAAGACTTATGTGAACTGATGCTGAGGGGAGCAGAACCAGGAAAACATTGTACAAAGTTAGAGCCACAAGATGTTACAACTGACTTTGATAGACTTAGCCCTTCTCAACAATGCAAGGACCTAAAACAATTCCAAAAGACTCATGATGGAAAATTCCATCCGCATCCAGAGAAAGAACTATAGTCTGAATGCAGAGTGAAGAAAACTACTTTCTTTTTTGTTTTTTTCTTTCTCATGGTTCCTCCCATTTGTTATAATTCTTCTATACAACATGACTAATGTGCAAATATGTTTAATAGGAATGCATATGTAAAGCCTATGTCAGACTGCATGCCATCTTGGGGATGTGGGAGGGTTGAGAGGGAGAAAAAATTTAAAACTTAAGGAAGTGAATGCTGAAAACTAAAAATAAATAAATTAAGTTAAATAATCCCCTTTTAAAACAAAAAGTTGGGCATGGCTAAGAGAAAGGCCATCTCTTCAGTTAATAAAGCAAATAAAATATGAGTATGGGGAAATATTGATGAGTTTTAACATTAATAATGAGAAAAGATTTTTTTAAGTGTTCATTATGTGAGCTGTACCAACGACGTATACTAATGAAAAGGAGTAGAAAGAAAATGTTATCCTAGAGCTATAAATGTGTACTGCTACCTTAAGGTTTCTAAACGAAAATTAGGAAATCTAAATACAAAAAAAAAAAAAATCTACTTGTAAAGTAATGGCAGAGAGTGGCTAGAAAGGCCTAAAATAATGACTAACATTTTTCTGGTTCTCTTTGTAAAATTATAACCAAATAACATGATAAAAATAGTTATATTTACTTGCAGAAATATAAATTTCCTGGAGAAAACAGAATTCATCAAAAACAGAGAAATGTAACCAGTTGCCAATAGTACCTAAGCTCTAATAAGCTCTCTTATGACAGAATTATCTATACTTTTCTAATTTCTTAGAAGATACCAAAAACTGTAATCAAAGAAAACTGATTGAATATTTCTTTTTAATTTAGGTGTTATTTTACTTAACCTCTGGAATTGTGAGGAAAGCATTCTGTAAACTATAAAGTAGTATTAGTACCTTGAAAAGGATAGAATATTCTAAAGTTAGCACATAATAGAAATATAAAGATATGACACTCTTGAATATAACACAACTATAGTAAGACTGTTATTATTGTTACTAAGTTTATATTTATACTACATTTTATAAAATGTTTTATTATCTCATTATTATGAAGCATTATCTTTCAAACATCTTTACCTCCAATTTAAAGAACAGGAAATGGAGTCTTATGGTCGGTGACTTCTCAAAATCAAGTTCAACTGAATCTAAGTCTTATTTTACATTGCGTTTTTTCTGACACACCAAAGTTGTGTTGAAGACCTCTTTGAACTAAGGAAAACATTGTTTTCTTCAAACTTTTGTATTATAACTGCCTAATTAACTTTTTTAGAAGAGGGAAGGCAACGCAATTGGGGTTGAGTGACTTGCCCAAGGTCACACAGCTAATAAGTGTGTCATGTGTCTGAGGCCACATTTGAACTCAGGTCTTCCTAACTCCAGGGCCAGTGCTCTATTCACTGCACTACCTAGATGTCCCTAATTAACTTTTAAGTTATCATTCTAAAGTTCTGTCAAACACTAATCTATATGTGAATACATGTAATTATACACACACACATACCCATTTTTTATTTATACACATATATCCATATGGGGGGGAAGAGTATGTATATATATGGAACTTCAAAGAAGAACAGAAACAAAGTAGGTCTTCAAGAAATTGTTTGGGAAAAAGAGAAGATGGGCTGGCAAGAGTAAGAGATAACTGACTGAAGGCCAAAGTGCTCTAGCAATACGTTCTCTATGTTGGAAAATGAAGGGTTTTGGCAGGTTGGATAGACTCCCTTCTAGCCAATTACTAGGAGGATAGTGGATAGTGACAAGAGTTGCACAGGATGGGAAGGTATGGATGAGCTGAAATCTGCATCAATGGAAGAAACTTCCAGAATGAGATCACAGATCCATTTAAGTATATTTGAGTTTGTATACAATCTGGGAGAATGTTTCATGTATATATTTTATTTCATTGATCTCATTTTTGCCAAGGACTACCCAGTTTTGATAACTGCTTTGTAATGTTTTAAGGACTATGATTACAAAATTCTGTTCTTTTGTCTCCCTTTTTTAGTATACTCCTTAATAGTTTGCTACTATTTTTCCATATAAAGTTCATTATTATTCTGTCTACTTCTATAAAGTCCCTTTACAGTTTAATTAGCACTGTATTCAATGTATAAATAAATTGCAATGTTTGCTATATGAACTTAACCTATTCAAGAACACTGAATGTTCCTCCAGTTGTTTAGGTTCTCCTTTATTTTAATCGTATTTATTTGACAAGTTCTGTGTGTTCCTGGTTGTGAGAGGTAGGCCGACACTCTGCTAAGGTTTGATGTTGGAATGAAATTAGACACCTGTAGGTCATTAAACAGTTAACACAAAGTTTTCTAATTTATAAAAATAACAACAATATTGTGAAGACAAGCAACTATGAAAGTGTTAATAACTCTGATTAATGCAATGACCAACCATAATTCCAGAGAATTTATGATGAAACATGCTTTTGATGTAGATTTTTTTGAGGGGGGGGGACACGGCCAATGAGGGAATTATTTTCCTTGACTATACATGAATGTAGAAGGGTTGATTTTTGTTTCCCTTTCATTCTCATGGGGTTGGAGGGGAGGGAGGAGATAGGAGGAAAGAGGATGGATCTTTGTGAAAGTGAAATAAAAGTTTTAAAGGTTACTTAGTTACAAAATAGAAAAGATATTCAATATGGACACAGTTGTAATGAGCTAGAATAGAAGCAGTTCTTCTAACAGAAGCATTTTTACATCCTTCTGGAAATAATTCTGGTCAGCAGGGCACAGTAGCTAGAATGACCTCCAAACAAAGTTTGAAAGGATTCCCATCCCATACAAAGGCAGGCATTTGTATAAGGTTAAGTGCTGCTTGAAAGCCTAAGACAATTAAGGAAGATCCAATCTAGGCCAATAAATTTACCAAGACAGTGTGGGCACTTTTTGGGGAAAAAAAATAACCTACCTTCACAGGAGTGGGGGAAGGAAGGAGGGAAGATCCCTGGTGAATAATGGTCCTATCACTAGGTAAATTACAACAACATTTCACAATTCTTATCACTGTAAATGGAGTTCTTAAAATCTTCTTTAAGAATTCAAATTATTTTATGAATTAGTTATAAATACATACACACATATACTGTAACTTTGCTGAAATCATTTACTGCATGTTAATTTTCTGGTTGAGGTGGTTGGATTTTCTAACTACAATCTCATTTCAACTGCAAATAATATTTCTATCTTTCACTTTCAATGTTGATCCTTGTAATAGATTTTCTTGTCTTATTTCAAATGCTAAAATTCCTAATGCTATGTTAAAAATGGTGAGCAGCCACCCTTGCTTTATGTTTCTGGAATGCTTCTAATGTTTCTCCATGGTATGGCATAGTATGTTAGATTTTGACTTAAGGTCAAAATTTGTATATAGTGTTAGGGCAAAATCCCTTTATACTTATTCTTTTAAGTGCTTTTTCTAAATATGAATCTGTGTCATTTATCAATTTTTTTGCATCTGATACGATAAATTTGTTGGAGAAAGTGGAGTAGGGTTTATGTTGTATTATGTTTGTCTTTATGGTTTTGAATCAATCTTCCATTGCTCATATAAACCCTCAGTACTCAAAATGAGTAATTATCTTAGTGTTTGATTGGCTGATATTTTATTTAGTATTTCTGTATCTGTACTCATTAGTGAAAATGGCCTTTCAATTTTCTTTAGTGTTACATTTTCCTGGTTTTAAAAGCAACATCATCTTTGACTCATCAAAATGATCAGATGGTACTGTATCTTCAAATCTATGAATATAATATGTAATATATGATAGGGATGAGGGTTGTACTTGTACTCCACTAATGTGAAGAACTCACAGGGAAAAGAGCTACCTAGAGCACTAGTGTCAAACTGAAATAGAAACAGGGGCCACTAAACCATACATATGGTTTTTTATATTCTCCTATTTCCCACCCTCACGAACTCAATCTTACTCAATCTCACCATAGACAAATAAGTCTTAACTATAGCACAAATCTGTAATTTCATTGGCATAATGAACTATTACTATTCACTACTATTATATTATTATTATTAAATTATATTACTACCACTATTCAAAATTTTTAAAAGGATTAAAAACCTACATCCATAAGGTACAATGTTAAATAATAAAGAACCAAAGATACAGTCTGTGGCCTCAGGAGAGAACTAACAATGTGAACAAAAATACCAGCACCTAAGGAAATAAGAATAAATTTGGGAATTGTAAAAGGCAAAAAGCAAAGGAAATTCATAACCATACTTCCAATGAGCCATACTAGAGTTACCCTTTCCATACCAAGACTTTGCCCATCATGGTTTCACTATATCATGGGTTGGCATTTGAAATTAAATGGGAATTTTTGGGGGAGTTTTGCAGAAGCCAAAGACGACAAAGAAAAAGTTTAGAAACTCAGTAATGTATAAAATGTATGTACAGTTTGGTATAATATGAACATATTTTATCTTTTAATACCATAATAATCAGCCTTCTTCTCTTGTCCAAAGGGCAGGGCCAAAATATTTTACATGGATTTTCCAGATTGCAGAGATGCCACACCCCTAACCCCCCCGCCCCCCCCCCCCCTGCAATGTGGTAAAGATCCCTGTAGTTCAGTCAGTCAACAAACATTTATTAAGCACTTACTCAGTATAAAGAAAGGCAAAAACAAGATTCTCAAGGAGCTCACATTCTCATGTATGGAGACAACA
>JAQQSW010006801.1:0-13858 GCA_028646575.1 Pseudocheirus occidentalis | reverse complement strand
GCATTTGGTGTGGGAGTTCTGATTTCTGGGCACTCTTCCTCCCGTTCCATGCTTTGACCCTTTTTATCCATAAAAAAGGATTCTAGAGTTTTACTGGTGTTTTTATTTTGCCTTCTCTTTCTCATGTTGGCCAGTCAATTAATTGGTTGGGTTTTTTTAGGTCTGTGAAACTCTGCTTCCAAGGGGGGACCCTCTGCTCCAAATCGCTGGGGTTTTCCCAACTGCTGGAGCTATTAGGGGAGTGTTGCAAGTCCCCCCAGCTTTGGCTTGCTGAAAGTGCACCCCAGGACCACCACCCAAGACCACGATCCGGATCCAGGCCGCTCAACACAAGAGCACTTGGCCCTGATCAATCAATTCAGCCCCCCTGCGGAGTCTGCAGGCTAGGGGCTCTGAAGCAGCCTGGTGGGGGCTGCTGCAGGTTCCAGAAGTTCCCTTCCCCCACTGCTTCCTTGCTTTGGGGGCAGATTGGCCGAACTGCTTTATCACCCCCAAATTAATTTTCGAAGTTTCAACTTTCACTAACCGTCTCTCTGACCGAAGCTCCCCTCAGCCAGGTGCTTTAGATTTCCTTTGAAGTAGACTCAAGTTGCTATTTGGGAGGCTCCGCTGCTCCTCATGGCTGCCCTGGGGCCTTGCCTGGCCGCTGTTGGGCTGGCCGTTCTCTGCTCCACTGCAGTGGGAGCTGCGCCTCTCCCATCCTGTTCCTCATGTCTTGGCAGATGTGGAGGTGCTGGAGGCTGAAGAACCTCTGAAGGCTGGCTGCGGGGCTTGGCTCATCTCAGCCCAGCTCCTTCCCACAGTCCCAGGCCTGGCTGCAGTCTCAGCTTCAGGCTGTTCCAGCCTCTGCTCCCAGCCGCAGTGATGAGCCCCTGCTGCCAAGCTGCCTTCAGCGAGAGATGTGTTCTCTGTATTTTTGTGAGTCTGAGAGTCCTAGACTTTCCTAGACTTTGTCTGGGCTCATATATTATGGATGTTTAGGGTGGCGGTGTGGGAGCTGCGGGACCTTGCTGCTTCTACCTCCAATGCCTTCTTGAAAGAGTTACTTTTGGCTCAGAGAAGTTGTGACTTGCCTATGGTGCCAGTTGCACAATTTGAAGTGAACTTGAATAAATCACTTAACCTCCTAGAGTTGTTTTCTTTCTCTGAAAATGGGGAAAGTAATATTTGCCCTACCTACCTTATCTGATCCTCACAACAACCTCAGAAAGTGGGTACTATTATTTTCCCCAGGTTACAATTGAGGAAACTGAGGCAGACAGAAGTTGTAATTTGCCCGGTATCATACAGATAGTGTCAGACTTAAACCTGGGTCAATCTGACTCCAAGCTCTAAACACTGTACCATTTCAGTGTCTGTATTATCCTCATACTAGTTACATTTCCTCATGTGGACCAACTTTGGAAGAAACAGTACAATTGAATTCATTTCACACCCAGTATATTTAATGAGCCTTCACTTTTTTAATCATTATCAGTTACAATAGAAAAAATGAAAATCATTCTTATTTGGTGGAACTGTTCATCCATTGTGAGAAAGAACTGATTATTCTTGTTCCATATGCACAGCTGCTATTTTTTCCCTTATGTATAGCAAAAGACATTTCAACTAGTCTGCATCAGTGCGACTGAGCAGAGCAAAACCAAAGACTGTTCTTTAGAATATTAATAATTAATCACATTTTGATGGTGCTTTAAAGTTCACCAAAATAACCCTGTGCAAGGGAGAGGAGTGCTAATATTATCCCTGTTTTACAAATTAAGAGATAGAGTCTTAGATTTGCTCATGTTCACTCAGTTAGCATAAGATTAAAGGGACTGTCCAGTGTCAAGCAGCTATTGGAGCTAGGATTTGAACTTTGATTTCCTTATTTGTAATTTAATGTTATTTCCACTGTACTGCACTTTTTTTCATGGATCCAGGCTTCAGGGTCCATCGCTATGTGCCCTTCCTGTGACCAATAAGAACAATAATTTTGTCTTCTTGATTCCATAGGGAAGAACCAGGAACAGTGTGTGGAAGTGACAAAGAAATGAAAGGAAAGACTTCACAAATAAAGCCATCCAAGAGCAGAATGGGCTGCTTTGAGAGGTAGGAAGTTTTCCCTCTCTAGAGGTCTCCAAGCAAAGGATAGATAGCTTCTTGTCAAAGGCATTCATCTTTAGGCATGAGTTAGTATAGATGACCTTTGAGGTCCCTTCTGGCTCCCAGATTGTGATTCTATAATAACTGATTTTCATAGCATTTAAGTTTGGAAAACACTTTCTTTGCATCATTCTAGCAAGGAAAGTAGAGAAGGTGCTATTATTCCCATTTTATAAAGGCGGAAATGTGGAAAAATTAGCTCAGAGACCAAAGTGACCACAAACCAAGAGTCCTTTCTTCTTGGGGGAAATGGTAGCAGACAATAACCTACCTCAAAATAAAGGAGTAACGTAGAAAGGAATATGATCCCCAGCTTAATGAATGGAAAGGATTGTAATGTGTCTCATCTGCAAAATGGGAATCAATGAAGAAGACATGGCTATAATTACTCTGAGCTGCTGGGGTCTGAGGATTAAGTAGTCCAGTAAGTGGGAATTGCTGCTGTCCAGTAGCAGCTCAATTCCAATCAGAAGTGCTTCATAATGCAGTGTCACTGGGACTGACTGAATATCTTTCCCAAAGCCTTTCCTTTTCTGTTATCAGACTTAGCCTATTGTTCCCCAACCAAGTCTTCTGACACTTATTGTTATTAACGACCCTGTATCTTTTAAGCTAACCATCCATAATTGGTACAATTCTCCCGCCTAAAGTATTTTCTTCTTTTTTTCCAGACTGTGAGATGGGCAGTTCCTAGTAGCTGTACCCTTATGATGTGTTAATGTGCCATGAAGAGTCTCAACTTTAAAAATATGTTCAGGCCAGATCAAGAGAGTTTAATTAGGTAAATCTACTTGGAAAGAGAACTCACTGTGGTGTTTGATAGAAACATCAGCATTAAAAAAAGGAGGGAGGTGTTCAAAGCAGAAAGAGAAGAGGCAAGGAAGGGAGAAGGGGAACAAGGAAGGAGGTAACTGAGCAGGCTGATGGCAACCCTCCCATAAATCTCCCACTCCTCTTACATCATCTCCTAACTCCAGGCATTTTCACTGGCTGTCCTCCATGCCTGGAATACTCTCCCTCCTCATCTCAGCCTCATGGCTTCCCTGGCTTCCTTCAAATCCCAGCTGCAATCCCATCTTCTACAGGAAGACTTTTCTAATCCTGAGTGACTCTAGTGCCTTCCCCGTCTTGATTATTTCCAGTCTGTCCCGTGTATAACTTGTTTGTACATAATTGTTGCCATTAGATTGTGAGTTCCTTGAGATCAGGGACTGCATTTTACCTTTCTTTGTATCCTTGCTTCTTAGCACATGGCACATAGTAGGCACTTACTAAATGCCTACTGACCAACTCTAGTGGGAATTTCAGTGAGCAGAATCTCCAGATTTTCTAAACTTTGGTTGGTAGTTTAGTGAGGAACAGTAGAAAATATATTGATTTGTAGATATAAGATATGAGTGGTTCAAAAATTGCCCTGACCATTTATTAGCTGTGGGACCTTTAACAAGACATATATCCTTTATGTTTGAAGATGCTGGTGGGCATTTTTTTGGGGGTGAATGTGTGTAAATAAATGTTCCTTGATATTGCCTTATACACTCTCTTCTCCTTATATATTTGGAAAAGCCAAACCACAATCTTGGATTGCATACACTCTTTTTTCTCCTATGACCAATAGACTCCTTCAAGGCTAAACTTAATGGTTACCTCAGTTCAGAATGCCTCCCCTTTCCCAAGCTGAAAGTAAGACCTTCCCAGACATTTTCCTGGATCTCCCTTTTGTCCCTTTCACATGCTACCTTGTTATAAATGAGGTGGTTTATCATAGAGCTGTTTTTAGAATCAGAAGATCTGGGATTTGGTTTAGGCTATTACTGCCTATGACCTTGAAGAAGGTGCCTTACTACTGTGGACCTCAGTTTCCCCTTTAAAAATGAGGGGGTCTGGCTAAATGTTCTCCAAGGTCCTTCCAATTTTGTTATAAATTCTATAGTCACTCAACTTCTGATTGCCTCAGTTTCTCAAACATAGAATGGGGATAACAATAATACCTATCTTGCAGGATTATTTTGAGTATTAAATGAGATGAGATGATATTAACACAATGCCTGGCACCTAGCAGGTGCTTATTTCATTCCATTCCTTTCCTTTCCTAGCTGTCCCTACCCAGTGAGCCATCCTTTGTAAAATATTTTTTTAAAGATGTGTGTGTGTGTGTTTGAAGAGGAAGACTGACAGTATAGCAGTGTTCTATACCCATAAACTTCAGCTCTGCAAAGGAAGAGAAAATACATTTTCTCATCTCTTCTTTGGGGCCAAATTTATTCATTATAATTATACAACATACATTTTTTATTAAAAATTGTTCTAATTTTTTCTTCCATTTACATTGTTGTAGCCATTGTGTGTATTTCTTTCCTGGCTCTTCATTGTGTATTATATAAATCTTGTTTTCATTTAAATCTCCATATGTTCTTTTGCATTTAATTGTCTTTCCATATTTCTGAATTCTTCATATTCATCATTTCTTATAGTGCCATACTAGTGCATTGCATTTACATTGTACCATAAAGTATCAGTGGGCATATACTTTGTTTCCTGATTCTTTGCTACTGTCAAAAGTGCTTCTTGGTGAATGTGAGAACTTCTTTTTGGGTTTTGACCTTTGCGGGCATGGTATATATCCAGCAGTGGGATCTCTGGACCAAAAGTAATAAACATTTTAATCTCTTAGCATAAATTTAAATTGGTGAATTATGATTATTACTTGTCTAATCTCCCGCTCTCCCCATCCTATTAAACCAGTGGTTCTCAACCTTCCTAATGCTGCAACCCTTTAATACTTGTACGTGAATTTATCTGCACATGGGCAGACCTGCCTAGATAGAGGAGCGGTGTCTCAGTTCCTAAGATCATTGGGAATATGTGTTTTCTGATGGTCTTAGGCATCCACTGTGACTCCTGTGAAAAGGTCATTTGACCCCCAAAGGAGTTGCGACCCACAGGTTGAATTCACCGTAAGAATTCAGGGTTCTGTGCTTCTAGTCTTCAGCACAATGCTTTGAATATAGTAGGCACCTAACCAATGTTCTTTGAATTGTTACTGAATTGAATGTGACCAGCTGCTTTGTCCCCATTATGTACATACAAGGCCGAGACTTTGCTTGGAACCGGCAGTCTTTGGAAATACATTTTGGTGTTCACAGAGCCAGTCACTGTTTGGGACTCTGCCTCTTGGCCTCACCAAATTTGGCTCTAGTGGCGGAATTCCAGACTCATCTGCCCGCTGCTTGTTCCCCAGACATTGATAGCTACAGTCCAATGTTTAAAGTTGTACCATAGGGTCAATTGACAGGGACAGCCTGTCTCTCTTTAGCTCACTTTATAGCATCTGCTTCCATTTCCTTCTAGCCTTTCCTCTTCCTACATTTTAGTCCAACATTAGATTCTACTCTAATAAATATTATTCAATATTGGAAAAACTAGCACAAATCTAAATAGGTCTTTGAACTAATTTGTAGAGTCCTTACTCTTTTTACAACTACTTTTACAGCCATTATCTTGAGGGATCTTCATAATAGCATCATGAAGTAAATATGTTTTTTTTTCATTTTAGGTTCAAGCACTAAAATATGGAATAGAGAAAAGAAGGAAATATCATAAACTTAAGTACTGAAACTCAAATATATAGTAAGAACAGGAAAAAAAGGCATATCATGTACAAAGCAGAACATGAGAGGATTCCAAATATATAGCAATAAATTTTCATTTCAAGAAAGGCTGTATGATAAATATTACATATTGTGTTGGGAGCTGTCCATCTTTGCTTCCTTGTAAGTTTTCTTTTGTTCTTTGCTCCATACTTTTATTTTGTTCTTCCCCCCCTTTGCCTCCCCCCAAGTATTTCTTTTTTGAATTGTGTTCTGTACATAGTAGTTACTTTACAGATATGATGATGTGTTCAGTAGGTAGGGTAAGTCTTATTATCCATATTTTATTAATGAAGAAACTGAAGGTCAGAGAAGTTAAAACATTTGTTTGCCTTCATATCTCTAGTAAGAGCAAACTATGGCTTATGGCAGGTAAGTGGTACAGCGCTGGGCCTAAAATCCTTTTGAGTTCAAATCTGATCTCAGATACTCAACCTAGGCAAGTCACTTTCCCCTGTTTGCCTCAGTTTCTTCATTTGTAAAATGAGTTGGAGAAGGAAATGACAAAATACTACCTTTGCCAAGAAAATTCTCAAAGCAGGGTCATGAAGAGCTGGCCATGAATAAAATAACTGAACAACATGGCCTATGGGTCAAATCTGGCCAACTTACCAAAAATGGTTTTTACGTTTTTAAGTACAGTAAAACTTTATCAATAAAAACCATCTTTGGCTCATAGACAGCTGCCAGAATTGTCCCTTGGGCATAGTCTGCCAACAGTTACTCTAATTTGTAGGTGATGGAGATGAAGCTGCTTATGGAGCTAAATGTAATGTTTATAGCATGTTTAAGATTCATGACCACCATAAAGACTGGTCACTGCCACTTCCCTATAGACCTAGAATGTAGACCTTGTTCATCAGGCTTTAAAATTTTCCCTCACTGTTCTATACTTCATTGGATGTTCCATTTCCTCTATGTTAGAATTCTGAAGCCATTTCCAGCACTGCACTATTGAGGAAATTCTGATAGGGGAGATTTTGGACAAGTTGATGTGTAAATAGTCTTGGTCTCTGTCAGACTCTCTACAATGTTGCACTGTCTTATATAATCTGCTCTGACTCCACACTCCCATGCCTCCTCCCATCTTTTCCCAAATCAGAAAACTGAAGAGAAGTAACTTGTTAGTAGCGGAATATGATTTAAAGCCAACTCCTCTCATTCAAGACGGCAGATTCCTTGTACTAGCTTTCTATTTTGCTCCTCTTCCATACAGGCGGGGAAACTGAGTTTCAAAAGAAGCAATGACAACAACAAACACTTTTTTTTGCTTTTTTGGGGGAGGACAATTGGGGTTAAGTGACTTGCCCAAGGTAACACAGCTAGTTTTGTGTTAAGTGTCTGAGGCTGGATTTGAGCTCAAGTCCTCCTGATTCCAGGGATGGTGCTCTATTCACTGTACCACCTAGCTGCTCCAACAACAAATACTTATTAAATGCTTCCTGTGGAAGATAGAAAGTTTACATGAGCCATAACTTCTGCCCCTATGTTGCCATTTGGATGAGGATAAAGACACAAATACACCTATAATAAAAAATCTTACATTATAATTGTGTTCAAGAACTAGATAGTACATTGCATATGACATCAAAGTAGGAAGGTCTTTCTTGCAGAGGGAATCAAGGATGGCTTCTTGGAGGAAGGGGCATTTAAATTAGACTCTAAAAGATAGACCATAATTCAGTAATTAAAAAAAAAGACATTCTAAGCATAAGGAGCAGCAAAAAGACCAAGAAAGAATATGGTATATAGTATGTCAAAGAAATAATTTCATATCTGTTTCAAAGACAAATTATATTTTGTTTTCAAAGTGTGTTTCAATATTCTGATATAAGGTGGAATTTTTTTCAAATTCCAATCTTCTGGGAGTCTAGGTGGTGCATTGAATAGAGCACAGGTCCTGGAGTCAGGAGGACCTGAGTTCAAATCCAGCCTCAGACACTTAACACAAAAACTAGCTATGTGACTTTAGGCAAGTCACTTAACCTCAATTGCTCTCCAAAAAAAAAAAAAAGAAAAAAAATTTCCAATCTTGCTTCAACAAGAAACAATGGGGTAGGGGGAAGTGGTGCAGAAAATGAAAGAAAAGGTGGAAGGAAAGAAAGAATTTGCCTTCTTAGCAGATTAATTTTGTATGTATTACTTGAGGAGGACAACCCTATTCTTAAAAAAAAAATTCTAGATGAAGAAACACAAAAGTTGAAGAGGAAGATGATGAATTTGAATTTTGAATTTGAATGAAGTGGAACAAAAGAAGATCAATACCATGATACTCCTCTACACTAGATGCTCCCTATGGCTTGCAATTTAAAATTCAAACTTCTCAGATGGGCAGTCCTCCACAATGTAGTTCAGCTTACTTTTCCAGACCTATGTCATGAGCCCTGTGTTCTAGACTACTTGCTATTCCTCAGACTTGGCATGGTGGCTTCCATCTCTGTGTAATCAATCCATGCCTGGTGTATACTGCTCTCTCTAATCTTCTTGGAATTCTTATCTGCCTTTAAAGGCTAACTCAGGGCCACCTCTTCTCTAAAGCCTTTGATACCCCCTGGTTGCTACTGCCTCCTCTCTCATTGTATTATTCATTTGTGTACCCAATGTATCTCTCTCTAGAAGTTCTTTTTGGGCAAGTATTATCTATTTTTTTGGCTTTGCCCCCTCCCCCCACCCAGTGCCTAGTATGGAGTGGAGAGGGCAAGGAGGTCCTGGCAGAAGCAATAACCAGGATAGTTTTAAGTTCTACAATCCAATTTGATGTCTAGAAATGATGTGCCATGATTGATAAAAATATTTCTGCTTTCTTCCCAAACAGGGAAACTAAGTTAGGAAGAGCAACTATTTAGTTAGTTAGTAGGAGGGAATAAAGAGAGAAAGTAAAGGAGCTAGGATGGAGGAGAGTTCCTGTATAAGTAAGGAGGCCTTATGGTAAACTAGAATACTTCTCTCAGTCCCCATCCCTAACTGTGGGCCAAGTAAATTTCTAGTAAGGGATGGGGTTGAAATTTGGTCTCTGTTCAACTTGGCCTTCCTCAGCCTTTAGCTCCCATATTGATCAAGAATGGGGCCCCTCCGCACTCAACATGTCCCCCCATGTCTGGCATTAGAAATGATACTCATAAGGAAGCAAGAGGAAAGAAAAGAGAAGTGTTTACCCCTACCATGTCCTTGGGTGCTCTATCTTCCCCTAGCCTAAGGATAGGAGCTACTTTGATTGGGCACTAGGGAAAAGATTGTCTATTATGCCTTCTTTTTTTAATCCTAAAAAGATAGTAAAAATATATGATGATTTTATGCAACTGCTATATAAAAAGTAGCAAACACTTAATGTTTATTGAATTGAATATGATCAAGTCAACAATATTACAAACAAATATGAGAGTATGAAAAGCTGACTGATTTCATTTTTAATCCTGGATGTCTTAAATAAGAGGTTATAATATCAGTTCTTATCAGGGGCATTGGAATGAACACTGGCTTGGGAATCTGGAGTCATAGACTTTAGTCTTAGCTCTACACCTTGACTAGCCATGTAGATTTTAGCCAGCCACCTTGAAACTATGGACTTCAGCTATTTCACTGGTAAATTGAGGGAGATAGAAAGGATCCCCTCTAGGCATAACAATCTGTGAATATTATCTTATGTAGAGAACCAGATATCTGATGGGAAGCAGGGAAAAATGAGTATCTTCTAATATAGAAAAACCAAGCCACAGATGGAAAACCAGTTCTGTATGCTGATAAGCCAGAGCACAATGTGGCCATGATCTCTCTTCCAGTTCCTGCCAAGACACATGGAGCAGAAAGGCCGTTAGTCATGGAGAAAAGAGACAGGCAGTGACTGGGTGGTTGGGTAATGAGAGTGCTAAGTAGTACTGGCTAAATGAGAGAGCCTGTGGCAATCCAAAATCTCTCTCACTAGGGCAATTAAACCTGCAGTAGAAGAAAGCCTATGGGCAGACTTTAATGCCAAATGCTATGGAGTTCTCTGTGAGACCTCAGACTTTAGAAACCCTGAGTACCACATGTGAAAGAATGTCAGATTTTCTTTGAATCCAAAGATTAAGACTCACAATTAGTAAGGTATTATATGAAAAATGTTTGTATTTGTAGAGGTGTTTGTACTTCTTTAAGTCTTGTTCTAAATTATGTGATTCATGTAAACCTAACTATGCTAGTCTTAGCAAGTTGTTTTGTTTGAACAAAATTAATTTGATGGACAGAAAAAACACAATTTTTAGTGAGAAAAACATAGATATAATTACAGATATGAATATGCATATGAATATTCTATCTGTCTTTTTAACTTTGCTATGGAAATCCAGATTATTTAACTGTGAGACCACATAAACCAAGTATAGTGATCCATTTGGATTTATGAACTCAAGCTCATAGGGAATTTTGCTATGGTGGTTAGAGCATTGGACTTGAAGTCAAGAAGACATAGGTCCCAATTATACTTCAGATACATGTTAGCTGTGCAATTTTGGAAAAATAGCTTTACCTCTCTGGGCCTCAGTTTCCTCATATAAGGACTGGTAGAATTTCCTTGAGAGTCAGCATTTACGATTGTGATCTTATAGATAAATTAGCTGCTATGTTTTTCTCTTTTTATTGTTCTATCCTTTTCTTGCCCCACAGAAGGCAGCTAGTATGACTACATAGCCTCACCTGTTACCCTTAGCTACCTGATGGCAAGCTAACCAGATAAGAAGTGAGAAGAATTGAGCAGAGGGGCTAGGTGCCCCTTCATGTTCCACTTGAGTCAGTGTGAACCTTGCTATTCTTTGCTAACCCCATGAAGGACGCCATCATTCTCTCTGTCACTCAGGCTCACAGCCTCAGTTCCATCCTTGACTTTCTGTTTTCCCTCACCTCATGTATTCACTCCATTGTCAAATCTCGTCATTTCTCTCTGTACAGTATCACTTGAACTTGCCCTCTCCTCTCTACTCACACAGCCACTAATTTATTCCCTGCCCTCATTACCTCTCATCTGAACTATTGTAGCAGCCTCCTTACTGGTCTCCTTGCCTCAAGCCTCATTCCAATTAATCTCTCCAATTGCCAAAGTGATTTCCTAAAGCTTAGGGCTGACTCTACGTCCCTGAACACCCCTCTCCCCAATAAACTTCAATGACTACCTATTCCTCTAAAATCAACCATAAACTCATCTGTTTGGACTTTAAAACTTGTTACAACCTGGCCTCTTTCTGTCTTTCTAAACTTTTACATTACTCCCCTATATACAATCATAGTGGCCTATTTGGTGTCTCTCACACAAGAATCTCCCATATCTAGGATGCACTCTCTCCTTATCTCTGCCTCTCAAAATCCCTTTCTTCCTTAAGGGTTAACACACGTTCCCTTCTGCCCAAGGCTTTCCCTTATTTTCCCCAGCCGCTACTGCTTCTTCCTCCAAAGTTATGGTATATCCATCTTTTGTGTATCTTGTTTTTATCAATACACGTACACATTGTCTCTCCTATTAGAATGTAAATTCTGTGAGGTCAGGGACTATTTTTTGCTTATTCTTTGTGTCCCTAGTTAAAGCTTAACAATGGTTGCAGGTTGATTGCCAGGGTAGCTGAAGAGGCAATTGGTGGGGATGTATCCCTAGAGAGAGCATGCAGGCCAAGTAAAAGGGAATCCAGCTGAAGAGAGGAGAGAAAATAATATCTGAGCCAATGAAGCCAAAGGGAGAGAAGAGAGAGAAAGAACACAATCTGAGGCACTGACAAGAATGATTGAAGATCATAGTACGCAGATGGAGTTCTGAGCTGACAAGGCCAAAGAGAGGAAGACTGAAGAACAGGCCAGATGTTTGAATTGGTTCACATAGAAAGTCAAAGACAAACCTCAGACTACTACAGATCTGTAGAAGAATCAGCCTGGCACTTTTTTTCATGAAGGGTTAGATTCAGAGTGTTTGGTGGGCTAACTGGGCTCAGTGAGTAGTTCAGTGTCTTATGTGGCAGTAGGTGTCCAGGGGACTACCTTAGGAATCTTGATGTATTTTTTTAACACATTTACCAATAATGTGAATAAAGGGACAAATAGCACGCTCATCACATTTCCAGAGGACGTGAAACTTGGAAGGAGAGCTAACACACTGGATTATAGTTCAGATCCTTGACTGGCTAAAGCACTGGACTTAATCTATTAAGATGAAATTCAATAGGAATAAATATAAAGTCTTGTACTTGATACAAAAACGTCAACTTTTTTGATTGGATACAAGATGGGAGAGGCATGATGAGCCCAGAATTTGGTCTGAAAAAGATCTGGGTTTCTTTTAGTGGTCCACAAACTTAGCACGTTTCAGCAGTGTTATATGGCTTCCAGTAAAGCTAATGCTACCTTGGATTTGTCCAAGATGTGGAGAGAAGGAATGGGGATGTCCTTAGACTGCCTATTCTTTTATCTTATCAGACTTCATCTGTAGTGTCGTATTTAATCCTGGCCACCATGGTTGTAAAAGGACATTGATGAACCAGAGGGTGTCTGGAGGAAGGCAACCAGGGTCCTGAAAGGTCTAGGAGACACATCACAGTGGGGATCAGTTAAAGAAAATGGGACTGTTCAGTCTAGTGAAGTAACTTGGTGTGGGAGGGGGGATGTGAGAGCTGTCCTAAAGTATCTGAAGGGATTTCGTATGGAGGACTGATAAGATTTACTCTGATTGATTCTAAAAGGCAGAAGCACTATCAAAAGGTGCACCTTGCAAAAAAGAGCAAATTTCGGCTTGACTATCAGGAAAATCTTCCTAACAAGCCAAGTAATACAAAAGTGGAATGGACCATCTTAAGGAGTGATTGGGTTTCCCGTATTTGGAGGTCTTTCAGCAGAGCCTGTAGAATTATTTGTTTACTTTGTGATAGTGGGAATTCTTTTTGGGTGGAGGTTGGACTTGATGGCAACTGAGCTCCTTCCCAACTGTGAAATTCTGTGATTTTTTTTTTGTTACAGTAGAGTCTGGTGAGTCAAGCTATTCATCTTTAGTTTACAGCCTAGAAACTAATACCTCTTTTCTCTTATGCCCCTCATTATTATGTGTATTTTTAAAATGCATTTTGTTTCATTTATTTTTAAAAGACCACATTTTCTCTTGTCCCCTTGCCCCCTTCCCTCTCCCTCCCTCCCATCTAGGAGAGTGATTCCATATAACAAAGAATTAAAAGGAGGAAAATAATCAGCAAAGCCAATCAATACACAGAAAACACACACATACACATAATTTTCCATGCTCATGGACCATCTCCCACTTCCACAAAGTAGTCGTTAACCAAACTCAGCATTTTCTCGATAAATACTTATAACCAATTTTACTTTTGTTCCAGGCCTGTAATTATTTTATTGATACATAGAACTCCAGATGAGGAAATTCCCTTTTCTAAGGAAGGTCAACAATTGTTCTGCAACTACATAATCACTCAAAATTTGGACCAAATCCTTCAAACAAAATCCCCAAATTTAAGCTACCTATTTTATTTTAAAAATATGGGTGTGGTGACTCGTATCTGTAATCCCTGCTACCAGGAGAGCTGAGGCTGGTATATCCTTTGAGCTCACAATATCTGAGGTACAGTAGTGCTAAAGCTGATGGACTATCTGCATGAAGTCTCGCACCAATATGGTGAGTGCCTAGGAGTAAAAAGTCCAACTGGTCCATTTTGGAAATGGAGCAGATCAAAGCTTCAGTTCAGATCAGCATTGGGATTGAGTCCATGTATGGTCATCACACTTTTAGCTTGAGTGAAATATGGAGCCTCCAAATGTAAATATATTATCAATTATATATCATGGAAACACTATAATTATATTATAACTAATACAATATTATAATGTTAACATGTAATATAATACAATAATGTATTATATAGAAATATATTGTGCAGTCATTCCCCAATTGATAAGTGGTCAAAGGATATGAACAGGTAATTTACAGAGGTAGAAATTAAAGATATCTTTAAGCATATGGAAAAATGCTCTAAATCACTATTAATTCGTGAAATGCAAATCAAAACAACTTTGAGGTACCACATCTCACCAGTCAATTTGGC
>JAQQSW010006800.1:0-13858 GCA_028646575.1 Pseudocheirus occidentalis | reverse complement strand
TGTGTGTGTGTGTGTGTGTACTGCTTTAAGTCCTTTATATAAATTAACACATTTGATCCTCCCAACAATTCTGTAACATAAGTGCTATTTTTACCCCCATTTTACAAAAGAAGTCTCAGGCTGGAAATGGAACTCAGGTCTTTCTGGTTCAGATTATATCCACTACACCAACTAGTTGCCTTAAGTATCTGTAGTGTTTAAGATTAAATAAGACAAAGTATATGTGAAGTTTTACAAACTGTAATGATAGATGACATTTACAGAGCACTTTATTATTGTTATTACTCACAACAGATTTTATACACATTTGAAAGGGTAGAGTATATAAATGTATGATTCCTTATTAATGTATTCTCATACAGATTTGTGGACACCTTGTAACAGAGTATCCCAGGAATCTGTGAATTACAGGATGGGAATTCAGTGGCAAAGGAAATACAGATTCCCATTTTGTTTACTGTTTGTTGATTACAATCCCTACCCCACCCCCAAATGACCTGGTAAACAAAACACTAAGATCATATTTGATCCTCTAATAGCTACAATCACAGAAATATTTAAGTTCAACAATCCTGATTATCCGTGTCATTCAAAGCAAAGAACAAGGAGATGTACTCTTGCCAAAGTTGTCTGACATCATCATGAAGGATATTCTGCCCAGTCAAATTGGAAAATTCATTCCAAATAGATGGGGTGGGCCTCCAGATGCTCCCATTTGCAGAGAATGTTATGTTCCTTGCATCAAGCCCCAGAATACTATGGTACCCTCTTAATGAGATCTATGTCTACTCAAAAGAGATTAGTTTAACAATCCACAATCAAGAGAAAACAAATACATGGAAAATTTTTATTGTCCAGACTACAACATTCAGTCTGAAGGACAAACCAGTAAAATAATACATCTTCTTATTTATTTATCTGTGTATATAGACATACATAAACATATATACATATATATAATCTTGAACAGGTACTGTAGCTAGACAAAAAGACAGAATCATAATTAAACAAGAAATAAAGATGAGGTTGTATTTCATTTCCTTCATGCACACACACATACACACACACGCGCGCACACACTCCCACATTTTAAATACCAGATTTCCTGTATTTGGCGGAGGCTTGTAGAATACTACAGTCTCTAAAAAATCAAAATTGTGGCTGAAATATAAAATATGATGGATGTAAAGTAGGTTGTAGGTTACTATCAATGGTGCTTTGAATACACAACATGGCATAAAGGATACCACCTTAGACATATATAATTGAAAAAGGAGATGGGTCAATCACCTATCAAGATAAAATGATAGCAGATGGACAGCTCAAATGCTGCACAAATACCTATAAAACGTTAACAGTAGCATTAAGTAAATCCGCTATGAAGGATTTTATGGGAGGGCATGGATAAGGATTGAAAAGGATGAAAACACAGGGATGAGTTATGATTTGCATCAGTGGGGTACATCTATGAGACTGAATTAGTCTTCCATAATCTAGTTCACAATTTGTATTCATTCATTATTTGACATATGTAATTTTTATTACTCTTTCCTATATTTCCCATTCCAATTTAGCTTATTACGATTCACAAGAAGAATCATTCAAGTCTCCACAGCCAACAGTGAAAAAGGTTCCTTCATACTTTGAAAGTCTATTGTAACATGGGCACAATAGAAACTGTGGGCAGAGAACACCTGGACCTCTCTATATTACCCATCTCAATCTGTCTTGACTTTATACTGTCATATTCACAGGATATGTAAAATGTCACTATAATATTATTGTAAACAGGCATCAGGAAAGAAAGGAGGAAGAGTATGCTCCCATCCCATTAGACTCAGGAGATAAGATAATCAGGCTATATAAAATTCATATACCAAAATGACTCTTTAAGGCTTAAATCCATTCCCTCTTAGCCTTTTCTCAGTGGTTTATCATTATGTGTGTGTGCATGCATGCATGCATGCATATATGTAAGTATGTATGTGTATGTATATATGTATAATACCTCTTCGTAATTTTTATAATTATTATTAAATGGCCCTTCTCTCCATTCTACTGTTTAAGCAAAATAACTCCCCATGTCTTAAGACACTTCTTCTCAAGACTATTTCCTAAATCTGTAATTATTTGTTCATAATTTTTGATATCCTGGAGCAACTAGGTGACACAGTGGATAGAGCAGCCCTGGAGTCAGGAGGACCTAAATTCAAATATGTCCTCAGAAACTTACTAGTTGTGTGACCCCTAGGCAAATCACTTAATCCCAATTGTCTCCCCCATCCCCCACAAGCAAAAATAGACACAGTTTCCGTATCATCTCCATATCTTGTTTTAGATAGGATACAAAATGATATTTTATTTTACACTGATGACTGTTATTTTCCATAAATGTAGGATATAGCAGGAAAATTATTTCCTACATGTTATGTATTCCAATACCATACCATTTTTATCCATGGTTCTGCATTACTAATATATGCTGAACACCATCAATAGCACTACACTTGACAATTTTTTCAAGCACTATTAGTTACTATTTTGCAATTGGAGATAGCACTCATTTTGGGACATCTTGAAAACAGTTTTATCTAATCAGAATTGGGTATTTAGTAGTAATATGGTATATATAAGTTCATCACAATAAGAGTCAGTGTCATTCTAAATACTTTCAATGCTGTCATCACATCACCCTCTAGTGGACTTAACCTCACAAAGAGAAGAGGAAAGGGAAAGGGAGAAGGAAAAAGGGAAGAGGAAAGAGGAAGGAGGAAAAGGAAGGGGAAGAGGGAAAGAAAAAGAGGGAGGAGGAAGGAAGAGAGAAGAAGTGCAAAAAAGAAAAGAGGAAAGAGAAGGGAAGAGAAAGGGGAAGAAGGAAAGAAGAAAGTAAAAATGAGGAAGGAAAAAGGAGGGTGGGAAAAGGAGAGGTGGAGGGGTGAAGGCCATAAATAAGGTAGAGCCTACTACTTCCCAAAGTAGCCTATTACACTGTGAAATGGTTCTACTTGATTGGAAATTTTTCTTTACATAAAGAAAATTGGTTACTTTGCAACTCCAACCTATTGTTCCCAGGTCTGCCCTCTGGGGCTAAAGAGAAAACAAAATCTTTCCTCTATGTATGAATATTTGAAGTCTGCTATTATAAATCCACTTCTCCAGGCTAAACATTCCCAAATCCTTTAGCCAATCTCAACAGAGCAAGAACTTGAGACCTCTTACCACCATATCTGGGACTGTATGTGTTTGCTTGTCTTTAGGGATTAGGGGTATCACACATATGGTAAACTCCCCAAGGGCAGAAACTGTATTTTTGTCTTTGTAGCCCATTTGGTTGGCACAGGTCCTTAATAAATCCCTACTGAATTGAATTATCCACTTCTAGTCCTCTCCACCTGATCATCGAAATATCCTTCCTCAAATGTGACACCCAGAACTGAATACAAGACTCAAGATGTTGTCTGACCAGAGCAGAGGAGAGCAGGAATATTACATCCACACTCCCAGATATCATTACATAACACAGTCTAAAATTGTGTTGGTTTTTTGAGTTTCTATAGCACAAGGACAACTAAAACCTCAGATCTTTTTCCAATGAGCCGTTGTCCAGCCCCTATCTTATATTTGAATAACTGATTTTTGTAACCCAAGTAAGCTAATCAATTTATTTCTATCCCTTCTTTTGGAAAATTTTATGATTACTATTTCTCTACCTCAACTTTCATATACACATAGCAATCCCTATACATTTTACTCACAAAACACCTTAATATAGGCCCTCATTACCATCTCTCTGAATTATTACAATAGCCTAAAAAGTCTTCCTACTTCTACTCTCTCAGACCATTCAATCAATCCTTGAAAATATATAATCTATCGCTGCCAGAGATTTGCTCATATTCAAAAATCTTCAGGTCTCAATTACTTCCTGAATAAAGCTTACATGCATTTAAGGCCCTCTACCACCTGGCACTATAATACAGAGACCAAAATCCTAGGTCACCTGATTTGTGGCCCACCACTAAACTCCCCTTTGTATTTCTGTCTTTGTCCCTATTCTATTTCCTGTCATAGCTTGAAACTGCTTAAGGCATGTCTGGGCATCATTGCTCAAGTCTGGGCAAACTTGCTCAAGGCATGGTTCCTTGCCCCCTTCTTCCCTAATCAACATTTTATATACTCTCTTTGAATTATTATAGTGTATAAGGTACATTATGGTGCAAGGATCTTATCTAGAGACCACCCTGTCCTGTCCCGCTGACCAAACAGGGCCCCCCACCCTCTTTGCCCAGAACATGACCCTAGCCTGTTCTGGGAAATTCCAGTCTCCTTTACCCCCATGACCCTCCACCCTGCTCTGGAAAGCACTGACTATGGCCCTCCACCCTGTTCTAGGAGGGACAACCATGACACAGGAAGGCTGCACCCTTGTACCCTTGCAATATATTCCCAAATTAGCCCTGAGCTATAGATCTAACCAATGGCTGGTTTTTGCTTCTGTACATCATACTTCTGCTAGCTCCCCTCCCTGATTGTGGTTTTTGTGGTTTGGGCCTATATAATCAAGTCTGTAAATCCCAAAAATCACTACTCATTTGAGTGAATACACTCAGTTAGTCGTGCACTTAATTAATAAATCCACACCTAAATTTATCTCGAACCCAGGTCTCGGCTTGCTTTTACTCTCTGCAAAACAGTACCATCCAGCCTTTACAGACTTCTCCCATATCACTCCTCAACACACTCTATGTTCTTGCTAGTAACCTAGTTAAGCTTTCTACCTCCTTATAAGTAAGTAAGGTGAATTTTAGTGTAAGTAAGGTAGATTTTAGTGTGTGTAAAGCAGGCTTTTGTTACTGTTTCTTAGAGTTCAGTTTCCCAGGATCCATACTCATAACAATCTCTTGTTCCCAGATGTTAGATATGAGTTCCCATAACTATGGTTCAAAACATCTCCACCATGCTTGTGCAGTGTTATATAATGATAAATAATATAAACGTCCACTGTGACTGCGTGGTGAGATACAGGGATGGGGGGATGGAAACTTGAGAGGCTGGCAATGGGCCTTCTTTGTCTGTTGCCCCTATAAAACGGGTGGCCACTGGTCAGTGAATGGGGAATCTTAGGGCCAAACGCACAAATGCTGTGCATGCCTTGATCAGTCCCCATCAAGGCTTGAGGGAAATCTGTGTTTGCCTCAACTGGCCCCCACTGAAGCTTGAGGGGATTTAGGGGATTCGGCACAGTTCTCTGAACAAAAATATAGTATGTAAAACATTCTGCAGTCTTTAAAAGCACCAAATAAATGTCAACTATTAATAAATGCTTATCAAATTTGCATTAAGAGAACTAAACATTCCAAAAGTAAAATATTAGTTCCCTACTATAAATGAATAAACTCCCTGGTTTAAAAAACAATTCAAATGTTAGCTTATTGTAGTAACATTGTGTTGCTTGTATTTTACCTGAATCACTATGTGCTACTGAATTCCTAGTTGCCTGTCCTGGAAATAAAATTATCAAAAATAAAAACCTAGGCTTCACCAAAACGTAGTCCTTAATACAGAGTCTAAAACTTAAGAAAACTTACTATGCAATCTTAGAAACACACCCAAACTTTAAAGTATCCTGAAAAAAAAACTCACAGCTTTCAAAACCTCTTTATCTCTACAAAAATAGTGGCAGTTTAAGTCTTTAGGAAAAAAATCAAAGGATTTACACTACCTTGTTACTTTGCAGCTAGATTCAATCAAGTCATTTTCAAACTCAAGAAGACTGTTAGGCAGATTGTATTCTAATGGTGATGTCAGTCTTTTCAAACGGAATAAACCAAGACAAAACTTCGCTCCCATCTCTTCCAATTCTCGTGTCCCAATCTGTAAACCCTAATAGAGGAAATAAAAAATACATAAGCAATTAAAGTGAAATAGTTGCAATCTTTTGGCTATAAGTCATATTTGTTTAGTACAGAAAATACAAAGAATTGCATAATCATTTAAAAATATAACTTAGAGCTTTGAATTGCATTTAAGATATATACTAAAATGTTTATTAACAATGTGCTGCAGGATCAGCTTAGGCTACAAACAAAACTACCTATCCTGAGAGACTCTTTTGTAGATACCTATTGTGTATGAGCTTTTAAAAAAAGTTCTTTAAATCAAGAATAATGGATATACGATAATAGCAACAGAGTAAAGGGTTCTCAAACAAGAACCCATTCATTTATCATCACAGTCAATTTGGACAAGTCTACTCATGTCTCTCTGTTGCTTTCTCTCCATGTGGTCTGCTCTAATGATATGGTAAAGGAGGTGCAACAAAAAATGTAAAGAAGTGTTTAGGGGGTTTGAAGAAGTTCCTTAACCAAACTTGATGGAATTATAAGACAGTTATCTGCCACTCACCTGGCAGCTTTTAAAAAACAAATCTGCCAGAGTGGAGTCAATACAGTAGAACAGGAGGGAAAAGTACAGTTGAGTATCCTCATACAACTCCTTTACAAAAATCTAGAAAGTGTAGCAAACTGAAAACTAATTAGGAATTCAAGAAAAAAAAAATCACAGTAAGTCACATTTCCAGCTCAGGTCAGCATAGGGAGACAGAGAAATCCAAAGACATTGGGGCGAGGGTCTAAGCCAGGGCACACCACACAGAACATGTCAGAACAGTAACTTAAAAAGGAATGAAGCTGTGCACCGGAGCAGAAGGAGGTCACAAACCCACAGGATGAGACCTCAACTTTGGGCAGGATGCAGTAATAGGCACCGCCTGGACAGCTCTGTCACTCACTATACCCAGTTCTAAGTCATAGTTTCAAGTTAAGACTTAAGAGGGAACCTGAAAACAGAAATGGTACGCCAGGGTAAGGGGTAGTCATGGGCCCTAGGTTATGTATAGAGAAAGGAACAAGTTCAGAAGCAAACAATAGCTGCGTATCTTTGACTACAAGAGCTAGGCAAGATTTCAGCCCAATCTGAAACTTTAATGAATACTAATATAAAAATTTTAAGTAAAATATTAGCATGGGTACAACAACAACATATTACAAAAAACTACATACTATGGTCAGGCTGGATTTTTACCAGGAATGAAAGGTTGGTTCAATATTATGAAAAATATAAACATAATTCACCATATTAATTTTTTAAATCATGATTATAGCAATAGATTCAGAAAGCTTTTGACAAGATACCATGCCCATTCCTATTTTTTTAAAATCCAGAATGCATAGAAATAAACAGAGCTTTCCTTAATATGATAAGTAATATCTAATCTAAATCAGAAATCAGTATTATTCATAATGAGGATAAACTAGAGGCTATTCCAGTAAGATTAGGGGTAAAGCAAACACATCCATCAGTATTATGAAAAGTATAAACATAATTGACCATACTGATTTTTAAAATCATGATTGTATCAATAAATTTAGAAAAAAACTTTTGACAAGATACAATGCCCGTTCCTCTTTTTTTTAATCCAGAATGCATAGAAATAAATAGCTTTCCTTAATATGATAAGTAATATCTAACTAAAACCAGAAATCAGTATTATTCATAATGGCGATAAACTAGAGGCTATTTCAGTAAGATCAGGGATAAAGCAAAGATATCCATTATCACTATTACTATATAATATAGTACTAAAACCACTATCTATAGCAATAAGAAAATGGAATTCAGGTAGTAAACATGCACAAAGAGGAACAAGCACTGACAAAGAAGAAAAGCACTCACTTTTTTAAAGAAAATATGACAGCTGATTTAGAGAACTACTAAAAATTAAATGAAACTATTAACTTCATCAAAGTTGCAAGATATAAAATAAAAACACACAAATCATCAACATTTCTGTATATTACCAACAAAATCCAGCAGGAAAAGAAATTCCATTTGAAATAACTATAGGTGATATAAAATATCTGGGAGTCTACTACCTGACAAGATACACATAGAAACTAAATGAACACAGTTACAAAAGTCTTTACAGAAATAAAGACTAATGTAAATAACTATAGAAATATTAACTGCTCAAGGATAGGCCAAATTAAAATAATAAAAATGACAATATTACCTAATTAATTTATTTACTCAGTGCCATATATCAATCAAAAACTATCAAAGGCCTACTTTAGAGAACAAGAAAAAAGAAATAAGAATATTCATCTGGAAGAACAAAGAGTCAAAAATATCAAGGAAATTAATGAAAAAAAAAGTTGGAAGGAAAGAGACCCAGCAGTATTAGATCTGAAGCTATACTACAAAGACATAATCATCAAAGCAATTTGGTACTGGTTAAGAAATAGAGATGTTAATTAGGCAGATTTTCATTTGGAAACAAATAAAATTTAATTTAAAAAAATCAAACTGGATAGTTTGGAGTCTTTTGAGCCAGGAAGCGTTCTGGATTGAAGAGAGTAATCTGGAAGTTGAGAAGAAATCCAGCTAAGGAGGAAGAACTCAGTTCTTAAGAGAGAGCTGCTCTCTTCTTTTTTTTTTCTAATGCTTTTTCCATGGGGAAAAGGTAATAAAAGGGATTTCCTCTCTTCTCCAAATAGTGGTGTCTTGCAGAGGGAACAACTTGTCCAGTAGGAGATAATAGCATCCAATTGTAGAGAAGCAGGCCCCAGAAGCCCAGGGGAGAGGCATGAGGTCAACACAAGAAGACATTAGGATCCTTCAGCACTGAAAAGGTGAGATGTCATGTGTACTCCCTACATAAATGCCTCTCTACAAGTATAATCTAGGTATAAGCTCATTCTTCCCATGGATGGCATGTTGTAAGAAGTACACCCAAGTTTTTGGGGGAAATTATGTTACTATTTTTTAAGCTGTGTCATTTCATTAAATTCAGTGGTAGGTGGGGCCCCTTAAACTATTATTTTAGAAGTACAGACCCACAGAGTACCTTGAACCTGGGGTGATCATCCCCTCTAGAACACCCAACCCTTAAGTGTGAAGTGTAGGAGAGAAGTCCAGAAAAGGTGTTACACAACCAGAAAGAGATGAAATAGTAATATTTCTTCAGATACTTTGAATAATAAACACCCTTTGGTTGAGGTACAAGAAATATTAAGTTGCAATAGGTAATATTAAAGCCAGGCTCCAAAATAAATTATTTCCTCTCTCTCCTTAAAATATATTGTTATTTATTTATCAATTCAAGACAAGTCAACAAGCATAATGCACTTATTATGTGAGACGCATTGTGTGAAGTTCAAGAGATACAGAGAGAGGAGGTAACAGTCTAATATGGGGAAAACATGCAAAGAATTATGCAAATGCAAGATACAGACAATGGAGATAATCTTAGAGGGAAGATACTAGCATTGGAGTCAGAAAGGATACTGGCTTATTACAGAAAGTAAGATTTTAAAAGCTGAATTTTAAGAAAACCAAGGAAAGCCAGGAGGCAGAGAAAATGTGAGAAAGAATTACAGGTGTTGATGATAGCAACTAAAAATACATAGTTGGGAGCTAGAGCATCTCACATGAGGAAAAGAAGGCCAATCATTGGATTGTAGAGCTTATAGAGGCAAGTACATTATAAGAAGGTTGGAAAGAGTAGTAAGGAGAAATGTTGTAAAGGACTTTCAGTGCCAGATGAATCTTATATGTGATACCAGAGGTAATGGTGAAATAAATGAGCTTATCAATTAAGTACGGGAGTGACATGGTTAATTAGAAAGATCACTTTGGCAACTGAGTGTAGACTAGACTAAAGTGAGGAAAGACTTGAGGCAGGGAGACAAACCAGGTTATTGTTATAGTCCAGCTATAATAAAAATATATTATTAAGGTCTATACCAGGGTGTCAGAAGAGACAAGAAGTATTCAAGAGATGTTACAAAGGCAGAATTGACAAAAATTGACAACAAATTGGATTTGGTGGACGAGAGAGAATGAGGAACTTAAAATGACATCTGAGTGTGAGTGTGGGGGACTGGGATTACTATGGTACCTTTGACAGCAACAGGGAAGTTATGAAGAACAGAGAACATAGGGTAAAAGTAATGAGTTCTGAATATACTGAGTTTAAGATGTCTATGTGACGTCTGCCTATTTACCATTTCTTATAGCACAGTAGTATTCCACATACAATAACTTGTTTAGCCATTCCCTGATTGATGTGCTTGCCCTAGATTTCCAGTTCTTGGCCACCACAAAAAGAGCTGCTATAAATATTTTTATACATGTGGGTCTTTTCCTATTTTTATGATCTCTTTGGGATACAGTCCTATAGACTTAGCCCTTCTCAGCAATGCAAGGACCTAAAACAATTCCAAAGGACACATGATGGAAAATGCCAATCACATCCAGAGAAAGAACTATGGAGTCAGAGTGCAGAATAGACTATTTTCTTTTTTGTTTCATTTTTTTTCCTTTCTTATGTTTTTTCCCATTCATTATAATTCTTCTATGTAACATGACTAATGTGAAAATATGTTTAATAAGAATGTATGTGTAGAGTCCATATAAAAGTACAAGTCATCTTGGGGAGGCAGAGAAAATTTAAAACTCATGGAAGTGAATGTTGAAAACTCAAAATAAGTAATTTAATAAACTGGGAAGAAAAAAGGTGTCTATAGAACATCCACTCTGTGGTGCCCAATAAGCAGCTGAAAAAGTGAAACAGGAGATTCAGAGAGAGGTTAGGGCTGGATAAACAGATAAGAGAATCATCTCTACATAGATAATAAAATCCACAGGAACTTAGGAGAGAACCAAAGAAAATACTGTAGGGGAAGATGAGAAGAGGGCCCAGGACAGCGCCTTGGGCAAGTCAGTAGACAAAACCTAGATGAAGAGTAAGCAAAGAAGGTTAAGAAGCAGCAAGTAAGGCAGACAGGAAGAGAACCAGGAGAAAAGAGACTAATAAAAACCTAAAGAGAAGAATGTTTTAAGGAGAAGGTGGTCAACAGTGTCAACAACCATAGACTGGTTAAAAAAGAGGACTGAGGAAAGTCATTAGACATGGCAATGAAGAGATCACTGTTAACTTTGGAGAGAGCAGTTACAGTTGAATGACAGGGTGAGACATCAGAGAACTAAGACAGTGAGAAGAAAGGAGGTGGATGGCATTTTCAAGGAGGTTAGCCATGAAAGGGAGTAAAGATCCAAAAAGATCTCGCAAGGATGGATAGATTTCAATTTAGGGTTTTTTGAGGATGAGGGAGAAATAAACATGTATTAAGGTAAGTCACAAATTTATCTCCTGTTTTCATAAAGTACCAGCAGAGATATGAAGATGTGAAGTTTCTCCATCTCTTCAACACTGCTTTGCTATACTTCACAATTGTATCCAAATATTATATGTTATATGCCTATAACAGTTTCTGTCTTGTTTTTTCTTTTTCTAGGTTCATTAATCCTCACTCAAATGCTGTCTATCACGTGGAGAACCAGCGTTCTTGGATTTCCTCCAATGAACATGTATTCTTAATATACAATAATTCTATCCCCTTTTATATATCCTATTTCTTTTCAATTAGATATACCTTTCTAGAGTCAAATTCCAGTTACAAATCCTGTCCCACCAAGTCTTGATAACTGTAAAGTCAAATTTTCCTCCTTATATTGGAATATACATTTTCCATTTATTACTCATACTTTGTGCATTTGTTAATAGACATCTGAGGTCATGGTTTTATTGCTGGTTCTTTTTGTGGATAAGCCTTTCATGAATTACTAGTTTTCTCTTTATTTTTCACTCTACATTGTATCTGCTACTCTCTATAGCATACAGCTTATCAGATCTTATATAGGCAGTTTTTCTGTCTCTATCTTCACTTTCAATTTAAGATCCTCTTAATTAAATTCTCAAGATTAGCTGTAGTATATTACCAAAATTGAACTGTAAGTAAGAAGTGCAAGAGCATCAAAGAGATGATAAACTGAAAAAAGGAAGTAGTCCTTCACATCACATAATGAAAGCAAGTAATGGATAGACCACATACTATAATGGTATATATTAATATTCCCCAAAAAAGACACCCAGGTTTTTGGTAGCATTTCCACAGAAGAGTTGTGTAAACACAGAGACTGGAATTGCAGAGGATGGAAAGGTATGGAGATAATCTGAAGTGCTGGAGGAAGTACCTACATCAATGAGATTATAGATCCACTGAAATTCAGGGGGGAAAAATAGATTTTCTCAATGGAGGCAAGAAATAAGACATATCTTTTAAAAATTATTCTTGGTATTTTTTTAATTCATAAAAAATAAGTTGAAGAGAGGATTCTGGAAAGATGGTAGAGTAGGTCAGAAAACTTTAAGCTCTCCAAATTTCCTCCACAAAAAACAGACAGCAGTAGACACTGACAAAAGTCAAGGTTAAGCAGTTGTCCACCTAAAACAACTTGAGAAGACCCCAGGCAAGATCTCACCTCCAGGGATGGAGACTTGACCTATGTGAAGTGCAACACCTCCAAGCCATCTTTGTGGAAATCAACAAACAAGAAGCCCTGGGGGCAGCTGGACTGGGAGGCAGCCTTGGTCGCAGGAACTTTTGCCTCATGGACAGTATAAAGGCCTGAGAGCTAATTATGAGAAAACGGAAGGGCTTTCCACTATTGAGGAATGCCAAGCACAGATGTGGTGACCAGTTGTGGTCCTCAGCTTCAGTTGTGGGGAGAAAGGAGCTAGCAGTACAGGACTGGTGAGTATAGCAGCAGAGGGGCAGGACCCTGTTGTTTTTCAGCACTTACAAGAGGACAAAAGCATTGACTTCAGTTCCAGGGCAGAGAAGAGAGTTGAAATTTGTAACCACAGATAGGAATACAGAAAGTATTATAGAGGGAATACAGAGAGTTTGCTGGATAGTGTGGCAGAGGGTGGAGAAGAATGGTCAAGGTTGGAACCTGGGACAGAGTGCAGAAAATAAAAGTAAGAAGGATGTGAGGCCTGGGGCATCATTCCTCACATCTTGAGACTAAAATCATTATAATAATAAGCTGCTAAAAATAAAACAAAATAAAAATGAGTAAGCAAAGGATAAAGAGCACAACCACCGATAGCTACTATGGTGATAGAAAAGATCTAGGTTCATATTCAGAAGAAGACAAGGAGCTTTTAAAAATCCACTCCTTTTCCCATGAGAAACATCAAGAAACACAAGTCCAAAATGAATTCCTGGAAGAACTTTAAAAAATATTTTAAAAATCAGAGGGATCAAGGAAAAAATAAGAGCAATCCAAGAAAATCAAGAAAATTATGAAAAGAGAGATTTCCTGAGGTCTCACCTTCTACAAGAAGCCCTTCCTTCTTTTCCTTAATACTAGTGCTTTCCTTTCTCAGATTAGCTCTAATTTTTCCTGTCTGTTGAGGTTTAGGGGTACTCAGAATCCCAAAATAACAACATGCAAGGTGCTCTTTGATGAGTCTAGTGGTGTATAACCTCAGGGCTTTTTTCTCCTTTTAAAGCTTTTCTTTTTGTGGGGGGCGGAGCCAAGATGGTGAAGCAGCAAAGCACCACAGCTCCCACAGAAACACACTAAAAAACTCATAAAATGGGACTCTAAACAGATTTTCAAGCTCCAAAACTCTCCAAAAGATACAAAGCACATCTGTTGCTACAGGCAGCTCAGCAGGTGGGGCTCTTCACAGCAGTCTGGGAACGGCCACAACCCCAGCAGATCGGCTGCACTGGAGGCACAGTTACCACATTTATCAGGCCAGAAGAAAAAAAGACTAAGAGAAAGGTCAGTGGATTTTGCTAACTCGGGAGGAGAAGAGCGGGTCCGGGCAAACTGCTCCCGGGGCAAGGAAGCAGTGGGAGGCGGCTGTAACAGCAGGAACGGAGCAGCAGCGGCCTCCACTGGGCTGTTTCAGAGCCCTTGGCCTGCAGATAGTAGGGGGGCT
>JAQQSW010006799.1:0-13859 GCA_028646575.1 Pseudocheirus occidentalis | reverse complement strand
TGGGTGGTCTCTCTGATTCCCTGGATCCTCTTCCCTGGTCCCAGCTCCCTCCTGAATCTGCCTAGATTCAGGAGCTGCCAGCTGCCAGGCTCTTATCCAGTCCTCAGAGATAAACAGCTCCCAGGTCTTTCTCCAGTCCTCAGAGCAATCCCTATCACACATTGAAGTTCACAGGGTTTGGCACACCTCAAACTCTTCACCACTTCTCTTGCCTGGAACTCAAGGATTAGCCAGACCATGAACAAAGTCCCATCCTGTTCATGTCTCAGTCAGCTTCCAGATACTGGGAGAGGAACACACTCTTTCTCTCTCTCTCTCTTTCTTAGTTGACTTCAGTCTCCATGAATCTTCCTTCATTGAGGAGCCAATTCCAAATTCTGTCTCTCTCTCTTTCTTTCTCTCTCTCTCTCTCTCTCTCTCTCTCTCTCTCTCTCTCTCTCTCTCTCTCTCTTTCTCAAATTCTTCTTTATGTATAGCACTGGCCTCCTGTCTCAGCCAATAGCCTTCTTCCAAGTCAACAGGGAAATTCACACCTTCTCAACAATGGAGAGAGTTTATACCTTCTATACTTAGCCCTAAGTTACTAGGTGCTACTTAGCCCTGAGCTACTAAGTGCTAAGTATATGATAAACTGATTACCATTACAACAGTACAACTTGTCAGCCAAAATTTAAAGAGATATTTGCTTTTTTAAGAGAAACATAGAGTCCTGAAAGAGGGAGTTATTGTTCTGCTATCCTATACACTTGTCAGACCATTGTCTCCAGTTCTGTTTGCCAAATTTTAAGAAGGACTTTGATGGGCTAGAGAAAAGAATAACCAGAATGATAGAGGACCTTGAAATAATTCTATAGGAATATTGTCTGAAGAAATTTAAAACAGACTTTATCCTAAAAAAAGAAAACATTTAGTGAGAGCATGACAGCCCTCTATAAGTATTTGAAGGGTCAACATGTGGAAATGAAACCAGACTGGTTCTCCTTGACCTCAGGGAGCATAATTAGGATCATGAGGGAAAACTTATGAGAGGAAAGGAAGAGCTTTCTGACGGTTAGAGGAATCCAAAAGAAGAATACCTTGTTTCAGAAGGTGATGAGTGAACTCTCTCACCCTAGAGGCCCTCATGCAAACACTGGATTATCTCTTCAGTGTTTTTTTAATCCTTTTGGCAGACATTACTAGTGCCTGTTGTATGAAAGGCATTGTGCATAGTGATAAGAATACGAAGACAAAAGGGAAAATAGTCTCTGCCCCAGAGGAATTTATTTTACATACTAAACTATTATTTAAGTAAGAGATGCTCTGCATGGATATTCATGCCCAATATGGAGGTTCAGTAATCACATTATGTTTAGGATCAGAGATTTAAAATTGGAAAGGACCTTAGAAATTGTGAAGTCCAATTGCTTCCTTTTACAGATGAGACTGAGACCAGGAGAGATCAGGAAAAGAATGTATGCATGTAAGTATGTGAGGTAGGATTTGAACCAAAATCTTTTTTATTTTAGGTCTACCATATTCTTCAGTGTTCCATGTAACAACTATACGTCTGAATTGGTCTTTAAAGGGTAGCTAAGAGTCCACTGGACAAAGAGAGAATAATTTTGCCTAAGCAAAATCATATCCCACATTAACTAGAATGGAAGAGCCCTTCTGAAGGCCTAGAGATCCTTCATTTAGGTATGTCAGGTTGATCAGCCACAAATGAGACCATGGCCTAACCACAAACTCTCCCCCAAGGCATGAGACACCTGTCTTTCTGCAAGATGAAAAATGAACTACTATCCTTTTTGAGGCTTAAATCCCAGAACCATCCTTTCCAGAGGAAATGAGAATTGTCTCTGGCCTTGAGCTAGGCCCAAAACATGATATAATTTTAGAATTACATAAGAAATGTATGATTTATTGTGTGATTTCTCCCTGAGGTGGGGGAGGGCAGAGAGGAGGGATAATGCCCACAAATAAAAGAAGATTCTCCATCTGTTTATATCAATATGTGGAGGACTCCAAAATCCTCTTGATATAAACAGTCTCTACCACAACCCATTAGTGTCTTCTCATATTATGTGGCTCATGTTCATATTCTTCCATAAATCCTCCAGAGAGGATTTACCCCTATGGACTAGAGGTTGTCCTCTTGTCCTTTTAATATTTTGTGCCATCTGTTTATGTATATGTATATATGTACATATATGTACATGTACACGTATACATTTGTATGTGTATGTGTGTATATATATGTGTGTGTATACATACATATACATGTCCTTGAAAGAGAAGAGGAGAAGAGAAAATTTGCACTCCCTCCCCCTCCTGAAGAATTTTAGGGTTAAGAAGACAATGTATCTTTAAAAGAAGAAAAATCCACTAATTCTTATTCAAATTGAATTTCTAATATTTACTACTTATGTAACTTTGGGAAAATCACCTAATCTTCCTAAGTCTCAGTTACTTCATCTATAAAATTGGGCTAGATGGCTTTTGACATGTCTTACAATTCTAAATCTAAATCTAAAATCATATAATCCTTACGAGGTGTACAGTTGGCCACCCAATGTTGACTTTCTATTGTATGGATTATTATGGTGATCATAATCATAAGTATTGTTATTATTCACCTACTAATATATTATGACCTCCATCCCTGTATTCCCCCTATCCTGTTGAGTGTTGACAATGGTGAAATTGCAATGATGTGTTGCTGAAAGAGCCCTAGATCTGTATTCAGGAGATGAATCTTCACTAAAACTCTGACTGTGCTATTTAATTTGAGGATTACCTTGGGCAAGTCAATTCACTTCTCTAGGTCTGTTTCCTCATCTATAAAAGGGAACACTTAGATTTAACAATTGCCATGGCACCACTGAGTACTAATTTGTGGTAGAAAAGGGAAAGAAGATAGTAAGACTCACATAGATTTCAGACTGGCCAGAAACCTCAATTAAACTGTTGGTCTTCTCAATGGGAAATCCTTGTACAATTTGCAGCCATTTTCTCAGGCAACTGGAGAAACTCAAATTTACTGATATTGGCATTCTCCATTTAATGAAAATAAAAGATGTAAGGAAATTCCCACTAAATGATAGAATTATTAGTAGGATCTCTTTGAGAAGGTAACTAGAAAAGTCGGTTTCATCATGTGACCACAGGCAATAAGAAATGGTGCCATGGAATGCTTACTCATCATTTCTTACAGTAATCATGATGAACAGAGAAAGAAGACCAGCTTGAAGATAGCTGCACCTTGTGAACCTTGTGAACTTGTTGAATGCAGAGCATAAAGATGGAGGAAAGTCATGTGAAGAACTGGACCAGGTCTTTCACGCCTAGTCAAAGATTATCTTGTTATTCAGAGACTTCAATATAAATATTGGAAGAGGGTATGGTTGTAATGATGATGATGATGATGATAATGATGGAAAACATGATTCAGGGATTTTAAAAGGAAATAGATAAAAAAAATCTTAAAGACTACCCAGAAAATGCAACAATGGTAAATCATGAATATTTTCTTCAGTGAGAGAGTTGGAAGGCACCAACTAAGATAATCACACACACACACACACACACACACACACAAATGTGATTGAGGCATAAATTGTGGCATAAACAGAGAAATTTGTTTATCAAAGGTGTTAACTACTGTCATATACTATACAGAGTCTAAACAAAAGAGGAATTCTCTTTTGGATGAGGAGGAGATAGAGAGAGTTGTGTTTTGGCTAACACTATACTGGTTGTGAAGAGCCCTAGACTACTTTGCGCGGCCTCAGTGAAATTCATAAGTGCTCAGAGGAGATCAGCCTAACAATTCACAAAGGAAATATTACCATTTAGGAAAATTCACAGTTCATTTAACAATTCATAAAGGAAAACCAAACAAATAAGGGATGTCTACTGTCTACACAATGGCATACAATTCTTTGGGTAGTCCATTTAGCCATTCTATCATTACCTTTATCTTGGGCAGACATTTCAGAAAGACAATGAATCAGGATTAGAAAGAAGAGAACTGATTAGGTGATATTTGAGAAATTACTTAAAACTGTTAGAATATTCTCTCTCACTCACTCACTCTCTCTCACATACACACTCATGCATATGTATACAAATGCACATACATACACATATGCACTCACATATTTTTCTAAACCAAAATTCCAATAGGATAATAATAGGTATTATATGCCACATATAATATAGATCCATAAATAAATAGACAAATAGATAGATACATTAATACATACATTAATATCCACCAGATGGGTGGATAGATAGGTGTATATCATCTTATTTGATCCTTTTGACAACTCTATGAGATAGACTCTATTATTGTCACCATTTTATAATCAAGAAAACTGAGGCTGAAAAGGTTTAAGTAACTTGGGCTGCACCAAAGGTCACATATCTAAGTGAGTGAGATAGGACTCAAACTTTGTTCTTCCTCCTCTGAGTCCAGCACAGCCATTGCAGCACCTACCTGCCTCTCACGAACCATAATATTCAAAGGACCAATTCTCTGGGAAACTCAAAAGTTTGACTGAGCAACGGAAACTTAACCAGACTGCAGAGGATTAGGGAAAATGACTTGGCTGGTACATAAGAATTGGCATGGGAGAATACATTCTAGAAACACGTAATTGGAAATAGGCAGGGCTGGGATGTAGTTTTTTAAAAGTGAGGGATACCAGTGGCCAGCCTTCCTGCTGCATGAGTGTCTAGTCAATGTGAAAAGACCTGGTTGAAGACCCCCAAGATGTTTAATAGATTCACTACAGTTTTATGAAAGTACTTGATGAACATAGCACACAGGGACAGGAACAGTTTGTAATCTGCTCTTTTGGAAATAAAAGACCCAGGTTCATTGTGAAATAATTGTGTGACCTTGGGGAAGTGATTTCCCTTACCTTAGTTTCCTTATTTGTAAAATGAGGAGAGCAATATTTGCACAAATGAGCATACAAGTTGGTTATGAAGCTCCAATGAGATAACTTTTAACAGGAACTCTGTAACAAGCACAAAGCATCGCACAGATGTAAGTTGTTCTTATTAGGATTCAACGTCCTCCTAGAACTAGAAGCAAATTCACATGTATCACTAGGTCTAAGCTCTACCTTTAAGCTACACTTTGTCCCAAATTGGTGATTTTCTTCCTTATTCTCAAAGATCTCTGGGAGAGGTATGACATAACCTACTCAGTAACTTTTTCCAGTGTTCAATAACCTTCAGTGACAGGGAGTCCTTCAGGAACTAACCTAAATTTCACTGGTAACGATTTATTAAACCCCTTTCCTCCAATTTTGTAAGCAACTGTCTTGACTCAAAGATAACTGCATCTCAATTCTCAGTCTCTCTCCCTCTCTCTCTCTCTCTCTCTCTCTCTCTCTCTCTCTCTCTTTTCCTCCCTCCCTCCCCACCCCATCACACATACAAATACAATCACATAATTATACAACCATACAATCAATCAGCAAGCATTTCTTTGCCATGTGCTATGTGCCAAGCACTATGCTAGACAGACACTAGAGATACAATGGACAGCTCCCAGCCCTCAAGGAGTTTACACTTTAACAGGAGAGACAACACAAACATGTATGCTAGACACATACAAGTTATATGCCCATATAGGTATCTGCATATATCACAAGACACTAGGTAAGCTCGAATATGAAGGTACTAGTAGTTTTACTTCTAATGAGTCTTTTTTTTTTGCTTTTTTTTTGGAGGGCAGTTGGGGTTAAGCAACTTGCCCAAGGTCACATGGCTAGTTTTTTGTGTTAAGTGTCTGAGGCTAGATTTGAACTCAGGTACTCCTGACTCCAGGGTCAGTGCTCTATTCACTGCACCACCTAGCCACCCCTCTAATGAGTCTTAAAAGAACTTCAGCTCTAGGTGGCTCTGTGATTTCTTCAGTAGGACAATCTCCTTCCAGTTATGTCAACTATATCTCTCACCATATATACAGCTATTTCTGACAGTAGATAAGCATGAGGGATTTTCATGAAATACACAGAGGTTAAGTTATTTGCCTGGGATCACATAGACACAGTAAATATCCAACACAGGATTCTGAACCCAGATCTTTGTGGCTCTAAGCCCAATAATCTTTACTCTAATATGCTTTGTTATTGTCTGTTGATCAGTCAATAAACATTTACACACATATGTTGGAAATGGCTTATGTGTATATAGACATGTATGTATATACATGCACTCACACATTTGTTAGAAAATGGCTTATCGGGAGAGCTCACTGGGTTTACAGAGATTTCTCAGACAGCCAACCATCCTCTCCCTGCCATGGTTTATAATAATAAAACACTTCGCTTCTTGACCTTTACCACAAATTTGTGAATTGCGGTGTTCTTTTGTTTTGACTGGGTTTTTTTTTAACTCGGTAACAATATAAAATATGCAAACTACTCTTCTCTGGAAAACTGACAAAAAGCACATGATGGTTGATCTTTGAATCATCGTTTAGAGACAGAGGAAGCAACCTTAAAGATCAATTAGTCTAGCTCTGTGATTTGACACATTAGGACCCTGAGAGGCTGGGCAGAGAGGTGATTCTTCCAAGGACATGTAGTAATAACTGGAAGAGGTCTGGTTCTGGCCCAGGTCCAATGACTTTAGATGCATTATGCTTTCCATCGTGTTCTGCTGCCTCTGAACTTATTAAGAGACTTAAAAGTATAAAATGCTTAAGAAAAGGGATATTGGCTGCTGTATGATCAATATAATGTCCTTGTAAAAATCAAAGGAAGGAGTTTAATAAAGTCTTCCTTATCCCTGAAATCACTTCTTGTCATTCGCAAAATTGTCTTTCTCTAATTGTTTGTTCCAGGAAAAACACCAGGAAAATTAGAGCTAGACTTTCCAGTTCTATAAATTCAGGTTCATGTCTTATTATTGTGTAATATTCTCCCCCAATCCCGCAAAACAAGAGGAAGGGGATCATATAATTCAAAACAAAAGCAAAAACTTGCCATTGAGCTTAGGTCTTAGATCTTAGAATATAAGATCTGAATAAAAGATCTAGAATACAAGGATCTTAGAATATAAGATATTAGGGTTGTGAATAAATATTAGTAAACACTTATTATGTACTTATATGTACTTATATATATGTCAGGCACTATGCTAAGCACTGAAGAGACAATTACAAAAAAGAAAGCCAGTCTGCTCTCAAGGAACTTACAGTCTAATGAAGAAAGGCAACACACAAAGGAAAACTGAAAAGAGGGATGTGGGGGGAAGGAATGTACCTGTATCAGGACATTGTGGAGAATTTAAAGAAAAGCCCAAAATGACTGGAAGTGGGAAGAAAATTAGGAGATGTCTGTTCTGTTCCCCTTCTTAAATGGAAGAGTTTATGGCTCTGCCTTCCCATTAGAGTTGCTGAGGTTACTGGTGAAGAAGCTTAAAGACCCAAGATGAGACTTCAGGGACAAGGTAACTTCTAAAGATGCAACAAAGTTCACCTGGAGCATGGAAAGGCCTCAGTGTTTGCTTCTAGCGATGCAATCAGGTTAGGCCTTTGCCCCTCATCGAACCATAGATAGTTTCTGTGTAAGCCATTCATGGTTAAGTTATATAACAGATGAAACCTTGAAGGGTGGTTTATGACCTCTTGACTCTTAATTCTCTGGGAAGAGGCAAGCAGGAAAGTTGTAACAAGCAGGAGATATGGCTGGAATTAATGGGTGGTCTATGGTGCTCGGGGGGGATAGATGGAGGTGGCCAACTGACTGCTTAGGAAGAAATATAACCAACCTAAATTTCAATATCCTTGTACAAAGATCCAGTCATATCACCTTACCTACAGTAGAAGGGACATTAAACCATGGACTATGAGAATTGGAAAGGCCATTGCTTATTAGAAGAAAAAAGCAGAATGCTAGACATGAAAATACCTTCAATGAATATTACCAAATAAATTTAGGTACAGAATACTATCAGACTTTAAAAATAATGATAATCCAGGCAAAGTATAAATATATAAACAAGCAGAATCCCACAGATAGAGTCTATGTAGATTTCATGAAGGAATTTGAAAAAGGTTGAACAATAAGAACTAGTGAGTAGAGATACAGGGAGAACTCTAAGAAAGTATCCTAGGATTGGTTCTTTGGTCCTCTACTATTCAATATTTTTAGCAATGGATTGAATGAAGGCATTGATGGGGTGTGATGGGATACTTGTCAGGTGTGTGGTTGACACAAAAGCTTGAAGATACACCTAGCATGTTGAATAACAACAGAAGCGGAATCCAAACCAGTCTTTATGGGACTGAATAATGAAATGAGACAAACAAAATGAAATTTAAGAGGAATAAATGTGTATAATATACCATATCTGAAATTTTAAAAAATACATTTTTATAAAACTGCATAATGTTTACAACTTGTCAAGGGTCTACTATATATGTACACTTAGGGGTGAAATATGGCTATATAGCAGTTCATTTGATCAAGATCTGGGGTGCTCTTAATAGACCACAAGATTAAAGTGAGTGAGCAGTGTTATGTGAAAGCCACAAAAGCTAATGCGGCCCCAGGCTGTATTCATAGAAATATAGAAGTCAAAACTAACAAAATAATGTTGTCTGTGAATTCTGTTCTATAGAGACCCAAACTGCTTCCTTTTTGGAGCCACATTATAGTGATCCTAGTCTCTAAAGTTAAATTGGACCCCTAAATACCATCAAGTCCATCCCCACTCCCATTGAACATATAAGGAAACTAAGGCAAATAGACTAGGAATAATTTTCTGTATGTTACACAGCTAGTCAAGAGTAGATCCAGATCCCAAGCCCAGATCTCCTTTGTTGGCAGGTACTCATTTAATAATACCCAGAAACTGAAATTAATCTGCAAAATGAATAATTATTTGTCGGTCCTTCAATTGCTGGTGCTTTCTCTATGTGTGGGGGTGAAGGGAGAATGGTACAATTAGATTTCTGTGAGCTGGCAAATTTTGAAAATGATCAATGTACAAAAATGGATACACATATGTAAAGTATTAAAAGAAATAGAAAAAAAAACCCAAAGAGCTGGACCTGCCAGCTGGGTTGGCAGAATTCTGAGAGACTTTTACTAGCCCTTTTCATAGATGAATAAAGAAAAATTAAAGTTATGTTGGAGGGAAATTTATACTTCATGAATATTTCATTACTATGAAATAGGCTTAATGAGATGCTCCATATTTCATACCTTATGATATTGAACATAGCAGACAACAGTAATAATGCGTGAGTTCCTATCACCCTTAACTCTTTGACATCTGGTAGCTTGCAAAGCTCAGCACTTTTATCTGTGACCTTAGTGAACGATTTCCCTTTCCATGGTACTGAGGAGTTAACCCCTGTACCTTAACATACAGCAGTTTTTAAAGAGGAAGAATACTGACAAGCAAGAGCCCATTTATGGGAGGTCAACCAGTCCTAGAGTCAGGAGGACCTGAGTTCAAATCCAGTTCCAGACACTTACCGGCTATGTAATCCCAGGCAAGTTACTTCACCCTGTTTGCCTCAGTTTCCTCATCTGTAAAATGACCTAGAGAAGAAAATGGCAAACCACTCCAATATCTTTGTCAAGAAAACCCCAAATGGAGTCACAAAGATTTGGCCACAACTGAAAAAATTCAACAAAAACAATTGTGTGTGTGTGCCTGCAGGCAGACACTTTTTCATTTTCATCTCTGTATTTCTTGCTCATAGCACTAAACTGCTCACATAGTAGGTGTTTAATCAATGTTTATTGATTGATTTAGAAGAGAAGGCTTAGGTGGGGTATGATAGCTGCCTCTCAGTATTTGAACTCTTAGGATATAGAAAAGGAATTAAAATGCTCCTGCTTATCCCTGGAGGGCAGAACTCTAGAAGTAATTGGAGATGACCTGCACAAAGATCAATTTAGACTCAATGAGAGTGGATTGAGTTCTTTCGGGAGGGAGTTGGTTCCTCTCACAGGGCAACTTTCAATGGAGGCTGGATAACCACTTGTTTATGCCGTGAATGGGATTCTTTGTTTTGTGTTGTTGTAACTGCTTTTCAAGTGTGGATTGGACTGGATGGCCTCTATGTTCCTTTCTTACTTTGTGACTTCACCTCCTGATTATGGCTATTAAAAATACACTGAGCTTTGTAACCCTGGGCAAGTCTCTTAACCCCAATTGCCTCCAAAAATAATTTTAAAAAATAAAATATACTAGATTGTGAATTTCCCATTACAACAGGACTTCCAGTAGAACCTTGGTCATCATTCATCAAGGATGCTATAGAGGGAAGCAGGAAAAATTGCCTCACATATCCCTTCCAAGATAGAGATTCGGGGACTCTATTGTCCTGAAGATAGAATGTCAGAGCATGGGACATCAGAAATAGAGCTAGAAAGGGTCTTGGAACATAAAATATCAGAGCTAGAAAATACTTTGCAACATGGTATTCTGAAAGACCATAGCTAGGTTTGGAGCTGGAAGACACTATAGAAATCAGATCATCTAATCCAACTGCATCATTTTAAGAAAAAGAAATTGAGGCCTAAAAAGAGCAAGTGATCTGCCCAAAGGCATAAAATGAGCTTAAAATGCTTTTTAAAAAATAAGTGAGAGAAACTCATTTGGACCAACAGTCTGTTTTCTTGTTGCTCTTTTTTCTCTCATTAGCAATTCACTGAGTACTATACCAAAGTAGCACTGCGTTAAACATGGTTGGAAATGAGAAACCCAGGGGCACGATTTATTTCTGTGCATTTCTTGTTGCCTGCAGATGGAAACTTTATTGTTTTACACATCATATTCTACAGTTTAAGAAAACAAGAGATGATGATGTGTTTGTGTGTGTGTATGTGTGTGTGTATTTTTCCCATCAAGCTAATGTTGAGGAAACCAATTTCACTTCCTTCTCTCCATCTTTCTTCAACTATAAAATCACAAATTGGGCATAATAAGACCATTCATCTTAAGTGTTCATTCAACCATCACAGCCAGCTGAGCATACCAATAATGAGAGTTGCATTTTGTTTACAGGGCTTCTTTATTGATATAAATGGACCTTTGAACCTGAGTGACTGAGCAATGAGTTTCTTTGCCCTGTGGCACTTGAAGGTCTCTGGTGAGTTTTCAGGGTTCTCTGGAAAAGGCAAATTGCTTGTCTTGCTGACTGCTTGCCTGCTTCAAATAACTCCCATTTCTGTAACATTTAATAGTTTAGAAAATGCTTTCCTCAGAACAACTCTGTGAAGTAGTTAGAACATACATCATTTTTGCAATGCTACCAAGTGGGAAACTGAGGCTGAGATACTGAATTATTGTAATTATTTGTCAGGATATCAGGAGGGTGATATCTTGACTTGTAAGTGAATTGGATTTAAGTCAGGCTAAGCTGTGCAGTAATCAGCCACACTCTCTCCTCCAGAATCATCAGAGTACAATGGTAAGACATAGATCAGGACTACTGGTGACACCTAAGGGTGCACTGGGACATCTTGCCCCTTTCAAGCTAAGGCTTTTACCAGGTCTCAGTTTGTCTTAGACAATACCCATTCAGCGATTAAAGACTAGGGAAGAAAAGAAGGCAAAAGATGGCCTAGTTTGCCTTTGCAAAAGAATCATTCTGGAGGGGGAGATCCTTGGAGTTTCACAGATACTAGAAGTGACTTTTCCGAGTTGAGACAGCTTTTTGTGGTAACTAGGAGAGTGCGGCAGAGAAGGAAAGGGGGAAAAGACTTTAAAAGGGTCCATGATGCCATTAGAAATGTAAAGATTCATTGTTTGACTGGGATGTTTAGAGGAAACAGCCAATTATTTTCAACAATGGGTGTAGCCTGGCTACCATTCTGTTGCTTTAGAGCACCTCTGACCCCCAATGAATCCATGGAAAGATAGCAGAGATTTAGTACTTGCAAATGAAAAAAATTACATATTTATTTTCACTAACATTTAACTGAAATTTAGCATTCCCTTCAGTTTCCAATGTAGGCAACAAATAACAGGAGTAGTAGGATTCACCACACTTCTGAAGGATTCATACATAAAAAAGGCTTATGAAGCCCCACCTTCAAACATATTTGAATCAGCAACTTGAGATCAACTGCCCCAGGTAAACAGCTTCTAGCACACACTAAGGGGAACAGCTATGATTGTGACCTGACCTCACCTGTGGCTGTTGTGTGAGCTGACCCAGGTGCTGATCTGCTGTGGGATGATAGAGAGGGATTGTAGTGTCTGCTTCTCCTCCCCCTACTCTACACCCTGATGTCTTCTCTTTCATGGCTGTTCTCTTCTCTTCAGTTAGGTGGTAGCTGAGCAAGCAGCATGTTGTTTGTGATGAAGCAGTTATTTGAATTCAGTTAGTGCATTTAGATGGGGAAAAAAACAAATGCAAAAAAATCCAATGTGCTGTCACTTTAGGAACATATTTGAGAGAATTTCAGCTGTTAGAGCTAATCAATCAATAATAGAAGCAGGATCAATAATAACTATAATAATAATAATAGCTAATAATTACACAGTTCTTTCTATGTGCCAGGAGCTTTATAATTATTATCTCATTTAATCCTCACGGCAACACTGGGAATGAGGTGCTATTATTATCCCTATTTTTCAGATGAGGAAACTGAGACAAACAGAGATTAAGTGACTTGCCTAGGGTCATACAACTAGAATGGCCTTCCTGAGTCCTGCCTGGTGTGCTGTTCCCCATACCTACCAAATCTCCAGCCGTAAGTCCAGTGCTTTTTCAACCTTATCATGCTGTGACCAAGCAACTAGATTGTAAACTCCTTGAGGGCAGGGGATTTTCCCCTTTTATTGTATCCCCAGTCTTAGCACAGAGCCTGACTTATAAAAGGAGATCAATTAATGTTGATTGATTCATTGTCTTAACCTCTCTTTGTCTCAGATTCCTCAGCTGTAAAATTAGCACCTACTTCCCAGGGTTGTTCATGAGGGTCAAAGGATGTGATATTTAACACAGTGCTTAGCATATAATAGGTAATTAATAAATGATTGTTTTCCCCCTTTATTCTTCCTGTAAAGAGATCCAGAATGATGGAGGCCACTATCACTTCTCCAGGCACATTCATAGTATATTGGATTATTTTTGTTTTCTCTTTTCTCTCTTTCTCTTATTATCCCTTCCTCCTCCCCTTTTGCTGGGACTATCCTCAAATAATGTTACTACCTGTCAATCTGTGAAGCCTTTAAATCCATGATTCCCAGATCTAATTTTAAGAAACTCCAAAATGTTTTTCAATTTCAATTCAGTTCAGTATACCTTTACTAAGTGCCTACTATGTGATAGACACTTCTAAGTAGTGGGGATTGTAATGGTAATTAATTTGTTTGATCAGATGTTAAGTAGATCCTAGTAACCTAGTTTTAAGTATAGAACTCTGTCCATTGGTGAAAAGGTGTGAATTCCCCTGTGACTTGGAAAAATGCTGTTGACTGAGACACTCCCCTGTTTACTTGGGAGAAGGCCAGTGCTTATAACAAGAATTTTACAGAGACAAGACAGATCTTGGATTTGGTTCCTCAGTGGCTGACTGAAGACATAAACAGGATGGGACTTTGTTTGTTGGTGACCTGGCTGATCCTTGAGTTCCAGGCAAGAGAAGTCCTGAAGGGTTTGAGGTGTGCTGAACCTTGTGAACTTCAGTGTGTCCTGGGGATTGCCTTGAGAACTGGACAAGGACCTGGGAGCTATTCATCCCTGAGGACTGGATGAGAACCTGTAAACTTTCAGCTCCTGAATCTAGGTGATTGTCTGGCAGATTCAGGAGGGAGCTGGGACCAGGGAAAGGGATCCAGGTAATCAGAGAGACCACCCAGATTCAAAGTGAAGAAAAGGTCTCCCC
>JAQQSW010006798.1:0-13860 GCA_028646575.1 Pseudocheirus occidentalis | reverse complement strand
ATCTTTTCCAAACTACCACATAGGTAGATAAAATAGCTTATTTTTGTAGTCTAGTCAGAATATTAAGATGTAAAGTCATTATTTGGGGGATCCTTGAAAGCATCCTCAGTATCACTCTAGTATCAAATGGGACAAGGGTGGTGGGTTCCTTGTTTTTTCCCGCATGATTTTGGTCTCCTCAGCCAGGTCTCTACAGTTTAAACATTAAATATTTTTTAAAAAATAAATGAAAAAATTATTTATATGTATATGTATATATATGTGTGTGTGTATGTATGTATATGTATACACACACACGCACACACACATATGAGATTGTAGTGGAAATATCACCAACCTTGAAGTCATAAGACCTGAATCAAATTCCAGCCATACCACTTAGGAGAAGGGACTTGAATATGAGCATCAGGATAAGGTCAAGGTTGAGGAGTAAAGCCAGGGGAGCAGTGAAGAAGTGAGCATGGACCTCCTCTGGGAACTTCTTCAAAATGGTACATCCAGGAAGAACTTGCCAATAGGAGGAAAGAACCAAAAAAGAGGAAGGACCTTCTAGGACAGTGGTTCTCAACCTTCCTAATGCTGCAACCCTTTAATACAGTTCCTCGTGTTGTGCTGACCCGCAGCCATAAAATTATTTTTGTTGCTACTTCATAACTGTAATTTTGCTGCTGTTATGAATCTGATATGCAGGATGTATTTTCAATGTTACAAACTGAACATAACCCACAGGTTGAGAACTGCTGTTCTAGGGGGAGAAAGTTGGAAAAGAAGAATAGTTGGAAAGAAAGGAATGGAAAATTGGAGCAGAACTGGGTGATGAGAACGTGAGCATCAGGCTGGCCTGGGTGCTTCTTCAAAACAAAGGTTCTAAGGGCTTTAAAAATAGCTACTTCTCCTAAAGAGATTAACTACCTCCCAACTCACTTCTCTAATTCCTCAATAATCTTCATGAAACCATTTCCTTAGCTAGCTCCCTTCCCCCCGCCCCAAAGGGTAAACTTTAGCATGGTGTTAACTTTGAGATCAGAGGGATGCATATTCCTGAAGTTTGGGTGATAATTTGGCATTGTTCCCTGTGCTATTTATAAGAGTTTGTTAAAATTACAGGTGCTGACATCTTGAAAAGGGAAGACAAAAATCCTTTCCTTGAAAGCACTGTGGATTGATGGATGGATTTACATTTGAAGGAAAGCTCTTTGTAAACTGTGAGGCTCTACATAAAGCTACATAAAGAATTGCTCTGAGCAAGTGCCCACATTACTTAGTAAGGCCCTCAACAAGCAATTGTTGCCTGCAGGTCAACAGATCTGAGAAAGTGAAGGAGAAAGGACAATACATAAGGTGAGTGTAGGGTGGAGTCTAAAGTTTGATTCACTGGACTTGTTTAAGAACAATCATCTTTTTCTCAGGCACAATGTTCTAAGAGTCCTATCTAAGAGAATTCTGGGCTTTACATAGCAAACAAAGTAACTGTGACCTTCCTAGCTTTACAGGGCAATTAAAACTTTTCAAAGCTCTTTTAAGGAGGTGAACTCATTCAGAATCAACTGAGTCAGAGAATCTCATAGTTGAAAAGACCCAGAGAGGTCATCTTATCGAGTGCACACCTATTATTTGGGGGATCCCTTCTAAAGCATGTCTCCAACAAACATGATCTTCCAACATCTGCTTGAAGACCTCTAATGATTGGTAGCTCGTTGTTGTGTGAAGGGAGGGTACCATTCCATTTTTATATATCTCTGATTACTAGAAAATTTTCTTTTACACAAAGTATCAAGACTAAATCTTGCCTTCTATCCTTTGCAACTGGTTCTGCCCTCCAGGGCTAAGAAGAACATGCCTAATTCCTTCTGTATATGACAACCCTCAAATACTTAAAAGATTGATATTAATAAAACCCTTCTAAGAAAAAGAGGAGTGGGTCCTCTGGCACCCCTCCTGACTTGTTTGGCCAATTTTACATTCAACTGAGATCTTTGTGAAGGCTTATCATGTCATGTTTCAATTTCCAACTTGAGGCCATATCCCCTCTATCTTCTTCCAAGCCATCAAAGAAAAATGCTCACCAGAAGTGGGCCAAGGACAAAATCAAAGATACTAAAATGGATTTATTATCTTATTGATTTCATTGTTCCCTTAAATTATGCAGATTGAAACCCGATCACATCTGCCCATCTTGTGTAATTCTTGGCCACATCTTCACATAAGTTTGCCATGGGGAATCCTTCCCTGTTTTTTTTTTTTTGACAGGGTAAAGATACCAACAAAATATTCTGTCTACCTGTCAACACTTGTCCACACCCCATAAACAGCCCAATCTCTGCCTATTCTAGATTTTCTTGGTGTCATCTTAGGTTTTTGGTCCTAAATGTTCCTTCTACATTAAATGTAATAACCCGCTCCCACATAGAATTGAAATTCATTTAGGGGGAAAAATCTATTTCAAATGTAGGTGAAATTTCCAACTGCGTTTGAGTGGCTCCATCTTGGTAAGGATGTGCTCATGGCAAACTGTCTGAGATGTATCTTAAAACCTCTTATGCTAATAAACTGACAGTTGATATATTGCTGTAAGTGGCAAGTTCTTTTCCAGGTCCCTCCCAGGAATAACTTACACGTTTTCCAGTTATGGAAGGTGTTCAGAACTTTTTTTTTTTAATATGTTGAAGCCAAGAACTCTGTATTTCATATGATGATTTTTCTTGTTTTTACCTGTATCCCCTTGAGCTGAGACTCTGATCCAAATCAAACAGATAGCTTCCATCAGTGGCAGCCGAAGAATATTCTGTAAAGCAGAAAAGTGAACTTTTCTTCAGTCAAATTGTCCTGGTGTCTCAGTTACCACTCAAGACTAATGGCACTTTGGAACAGAGGTGGCATGCAGGCAGTTTTTGCCATCAGGCATTCACAGTTTCTAGGGACCTGAATAAATTCATCCTACCTCTCATGACCCCAAGGCTGGACCTGCATGATGCTAAGACAGCTAGTCAATTCCAGTAAAATTTCTATATGACTATGTTATCCCAGCTGTTATTAGCGACTAGCAGACCAAGATAATCTGGCTAATTATAAGCTGTGAAATGATCTTCTAACAAGTGTTTGTACATTTCCTCACCACATTGAAGGGAAATAGATATGGGATGGCCTAAAGGACCAAAAAGCTTTAATAATCCTGCTTCACTTTTGCACAGCCATCATCCCCAATGACCATGACCTTTCATCACCCCTCGCCTTGACTACTTAGTCTTGCTGTTTCTGGTTTCTGGTTTCGCTGCCTCTCCTACTCAGCCTCCACACAAATCCAAAGCAAATAGGCCTAGAACATAGCCCCGACCACATAACACTTGCCCAGTCAAAAATTTTCAGGTTTCCTTCTTCTGCTAGGATAAAATACAAGTTACTGGGACTTGCATTCTAAATATGGTTCCCTACTATCTCCCCAGATTTATTTTATATTAATCTCTCTATATACTCTATGTTCCTTTCAAGCTAGTCAAATAGCTGTTCCCTGAACTAAACACACCATCTTTGATCTCTGGGCCTTTGCCCAGGCTTTCCCCCTATGTCCAGAATGCACTCTCAGGGCGGCTAGGTGGCACAGTGAATAGAGCACCGGCCCTTGAGTCAGGATACCTGAGTTCAAATCTGGCCTCAGACACTTAACACAAAAAACTAGCACTGTGACCTCGGGCAAGTCACTTAACCCCAACTGCCCTCCAAAAAAAACCCACCCCAAAACAGAATGCACTCTCCATTCTTAGAATCCTTATTTTTTTTCATTTTTTTGGTTTTTTGGAGGGGGGAAGGTAGGGCAATTGGGATTAAGTGACTTGCCCAAGGTCACATGGCTAGTTTTTTTGTGTTAAGTGTCTGAAGCTGGATTTGAATCTTTACATTTTTTTCAAATCTCACCTCCAACATCCTCTCCTATTTCCCATTGGTCCTGATTTGCCCCATTTAGTGCCTTTTACCCACCTCAGATTACTTTTAATTTACTCATCTGTGTACAAAACCCAGCTTCTGCCCCATCCTCCAACCCTCTAATCTTCTTGAGAATAGAAACTGTTTGGTTTTTTATCTCTATTTTCTTAGAGTCTTGAACTTGGGAAGCGAATAATAAAAGGTGAATTGAATCAAATTATAGAATATATATTATAAATGATGCTCTGAATGAACTTCCAAATCAGTGCCTGGAATTAATCTGACTACTAAGGTGTTGCCTCATGGGGATCATTAGGAGGCTTACTTCTGTAAATGAATAAGAATTATTTGTAATTAGCATGTCAGTTATGATTTTTAAATGATGCTTCTGAAGTACTTGATTTTTTTCTTCTAAAGTCATTCCATATTTCCCTTTTGATCTTTTTTCTACTAAAAATGGGCTTAGCAAAAAGGTGGTGTGTTAGAGCAGATGGAGGGCTCCCTTTGGGGTCTGTAGGTCCTGGGTTCAAATTCAGTACTTATAGCAATTTGTTCCTGGACTAGTCTCTTAGCATTTCAGACAAATCTCTACATGTCTAAGTCATAGAATTGCTATATATCTGTATCAATGAAGGAAATTTCCAAGTCAGAAATTCCCCATAATCCAGTGAATCACAGATCTGGACCCAAAGAGTATGATAGTAAATGTTTAACAACCACCTCTGGTCTGATAGAAAAGGGGAAAAAAAACTGTATACAAGATACACCTTTAAATTGAAACTGAATTATTAATATTTCCTTGGTCCCCTTCTGAAGTGTACATGATGAATAAAACAATAAATCAAGTTTGGCTTTGTAGTGATTTCCAAGGTGTGAATGTTCACACTAAACATTTAATTATCATCTCCCCTAGGCCAGTTCAAGGTGATTCCAAAACAGTCCTGTCTAGGCCTTTCACTAGCTAATCTCCATTTATACCCCTATATTATATATCCTTTATTATCACCCCTTATTATATCCTTTATTCTCATAAAGGAATAAGCCCATCCCCCCCCCCAAAACCCTCAGAACCAAACATCTCACAGTGTAATCTCTGTCTAGTGATAGCACAGAGGTAAATATCTCAGCCCTCCCCAGTTTGTGTATCTGAGTGAATAAGTTGTATTTTAGGAGAGAGGCAGCATTACCTAGTGGAGAAAGACAGCCAACCTTGAAGGGAGATCTGGGTTGAGGCCCTACCTCTGATCCATGTATGAGTGCTGGCTAAGACTTTCAATGACAGAGAAAGAGCCAGCTTGTGTAGGGAGCATTTCCTCCCCGAGGTTCCCCATACCAATAAAATCACAGGCCTCATAACAATGCCATTTTAGGGCATTTTATGAGCTTCACTGAGCCATTTATGAGTTTTCTGTATCTGTGAAATCCTTCACACCTCAGTATTTTCAGGGGTATATAACGAAAGCTGCCTTTTACCTGTCTTGGCCAGTTCTTCTAGGGGAGCAGAGGACCCTGCTATTCCCGTCTGTGAAAAATGATGTGCTGTTATTGTTGGAGATTTGCCACCATCAACTCCAGAGTGGGGCTCACAAGCCCAAAGAGAAAAAAGGACACTTGTGAGTCCATCAGTTAGTCCTTGAAGCTCAGGGTCAGTGTCCATAAGCCCCAAGCCTCGGAGGGAGTAGACTTGGGCCCGATCCAGAGCTTTCCCCCTACTCCACAACTTCATCATGGGAGCATGAATTTAGAAGTTTAAAGGTCATTGAGCCCATTTCAGAAAAAAACAAGACCCAGAGAGAAGCAGTTCATTCATGGTCTATACAGTTACTGAGTGTCTGAGACCAAATTTGAACCACTGTGATGAGATCATCGATTTAGACTGGGAAGTAACCTTGCAGGGCATTGAAACCAATCATTTCCCTTTCATTTTATGTTATTATTTATTTTTTTAAAATTATTGATTGATTTTTATGAGGCAATTGGGGTCAAGTGATTTATCCAGGGTCACGTAGCTAGTAACCGTCTGAGGCTGGATTTGAACTCAAGTTCTCCCAACTCCAGGGCTAGTGCTCTATTCCCTGTGCCACCTAGCCGCTTTCCCCTTTCTGTGAAGCAGTTGGAGTTAAGTGCCCCTTCATAGTTAAGTTATTTTCCCAGGGCTGGACAGCTGGTCTAATTTCTGGGGCAGAATACAAACTGAGGACTTGCCACCTTTGAGGTTGGACATCACTAGCTTTGGGGCGGAGCAAAAGGGCAGGAGGTAGGTATCGGGGAAAGGGAGTGAGTATTTATAGAGCGCCTACTGTGTGCCAGGAGCTGCACTAAACACTTCACAAATATGTATTTGATCCTTGTGATAATCCTGCAAGGTAAGTACTGTGATTATCCCCATTGTGCAGCTGAGGAAGCTGAGGCGAGAGAAGGCTACTAAGTGTCTGAGGCTACGTTTGAACTCAGGTCTTCCTGATTCCAGAACAGTGTTCCGTCTGCCGCACTCACTACCCAGCTTGAATAGAAATTCGGATGGTCACATTTGACATTCCACGGACCTCTCCTCACCAGGGACCAGTCCCAAAGTAAAGGAAAAGGGAAGATGATCGAGTGGGTGAGATGAAATATTCCTAGTTAAAAAGTCTGATATAACGCTGAAATTAAATGAATGTTCTGTGGGTCTGGGAAACAGAGGTGAAACAGTAACTAATTTGGGGATTATTTCATATATCTAATGCAGCCAGAGAACTTTAAAGATAACCATGGGCAGCACTTAGCAAACATCAATAGATTTTAACATTTATTAAAAGTGTAATTTTAAAATTATATTACATTAATTAATTAAATTATATTAAATACAATTTATGTATTTATATATACATGTATTTATTTTTTAGATATTTATATATTTTATACATACAATATATATTTATATTTTATATATTATATTATTATTTATATATTGTATATGTTTATATTATATAACATATTTTATACATACAATATATATTATATATGTATTTATAAATACAAATACAATTAATTTAATTACATTAAGTACCCCCAAAATGAATGGATGAAAGAAAGGAAGAAAGAAAGAAAGAAAGAAAGAAAGAAACAAAAAAACAAAGAAACAAAGAAAGAAAAGAAAGAAAGAAAGGCAAAAGCACAATGTACTGAGCCCTGCATTAAGTGCTGGAGATACAAACTTAAAAAAAAACAAACCTGTCATTGATCCCAAAGAATTAGCCTTCTAATGGGAGGAAGGAGGAACAAGTATTTATCAAGTGCCTACTTAAGGCATTGTGCTAAGAACATTATCAATATTATCTCATTTGATCCTCACAGAAACCCTTTGAGGAGGATCCTGTTATTATCCTCATTTCATATCTGAGGAAACTGAAATAGTCAGACATTAGGTGACTTGCCCAGGGTCGCACATCTATTAAGTGTCAGAGACCAGATCTGAACTCAGGTCTTCCTGACTCTGGACCCACTGCTCTGTCCACTGCAGGAGAGTTCGACAGTCTATTGTTTTCACTTACTGTATCTCAACTTCAGTCCTGTATACTTCTGAAAAATTTCTGTGCACTATTTGAATAAAAAAGATTAGCTTGCATTTCTATCATGTATTAAGGTTTGCAAAGTACACCATATAGGGAATGTCCTTTGACCTTGATAACACCCCTGTGAGGTGTTATCCCCAGTTTACAAATGAAACTACAGGGTTGGTTTTTGTTTTGTTTTGTTTTGTTTCTTTTTTTTTGTCGTGACCCAATTTGGGGGTTTCTTGACAAAGATACTGGAGTGATTTGCCATTTCCTTCTCTAGCTCATTTTAGAGATGAGGAAACTTAGTCAAACAGGTTAAATGACTTGACCAGAGTCACCCAACTAGTAAATGTCTGAGGCCAGATTTGAATTCAGGAAGAGGAGTCTTCCTGATTCCAAGTCTGGTGCTCTACACACAAATTGGAGTGGAAGCAAGAGGCATTTTTGGCATCATTGCAATCAAAAGTCTACTTGTGCCATTGTCTATGGTTAACTGGGAGAGAATGTATCCTCTGCCCCTGAATTATCAATAATCACTTTTGTGCTTATGAATGTATAGGCTGAAACCAAGAAATGACTGTCTTTTCAAATATTATTTTGCCATCCTGGCACATGCCCAGTGTTTTTACCAAATAAAAAAAATTAAGTAGTAATAACACCGTCATCTCCATGAGAACATGGCATATTGGACAGAGACAGAATAAAGGCTAGTTATCACCCCACCCAACCATGCCCACCATCCAGCTTCTGATGAGCCCCTTTGAAGATCTAGTCCCTGGATAGACTGGACCAATGAGTTTCAGAGTCACAGAGCCCAATAAGACTTAGAGTATTTCTCTTTAAACAGCACTTGCCTGGCAAAGAGTTTGAATGCCCTTCCAATTCATTTACCCAGGCAAGATGGCCCTTGGCATTCCATTTCTCCCAGAAAAAAAAATGCTTCAGAGGAACAGATCAAAGGAGGTCAGTCCTGTAGTTAAATATTTTAGTAGCTCTGAAAACCCAATCAAAAAAAGCCACTTAGAAAACTCTTGGGCACAGAATATTGTATAAAAGAATGAATGCTTCTTTACAGAGAGAGTGGTATTAGATTAAACCAGAAACACAGTCTCAGCTCCAATCTGCTGAGAGGCAACTGGCTGCTGGAGCTCATTCCCTCCCTCTGAGTCTCCATCTTTCTGCCACCACCTCTCCTTGTTTACCTAGCTCTTCTCCAGTCTTTTGGCTTAACCTTGCTGAGATTTTCTTTCTATGCTTCAAAACATCTTTCTTTTATATTTGTATTTGTTTTGTTTTTAATTTATGGAATAAAACAAGCATTTCTCTAACATAGTACAATAAAAAGATGATTACGCATGAAACTGCACATCTATTATGTACAACTTGCTATTCCTTTTAAACATATAATAAATTTATCATGTAAATGTTTTTTTCTTTTTTTCTTCCCACTCCTGATCTAATCTTTCTATCAATATCATGGTTTAAAATGTTTCCTCTTATCCTTTTTCTTTAAAAAGTAGGAGAACATGAGAAATTTTGAGTAGTTCTTAGCATATCTATATGCACTATAATAATATGGTAATATACATATGTGCATATGCATACATAGACACATGTGTGGGTTTACATGCATTAGACGTGTAGTCAGGAAAACCAGGGTTTGAATCCTGCCTTCGACACTTAGCAGTTCAATGACCTGGTCAATTAAGCAGTCAATGAAGAAGCAATGGTTTTCATCTACTGTGTGTTGGGCCCTGAAGACACAATCTTCAGTGAGAAAGTCCTTAAGAAGCTGACATTCTACCAGGGGGACAACCTGTGTGTATTTGTGCGTTATATAGGCATTTATGTGAACCTCAATTTGCTCATCTGAAAAATGGGAATTATGGAAGCACCTACCTCACAAGGTTCTTGTAGAAACATGAGAAAATATGAATGAAGCACTTTGCAATTCTTACATATAGCAAGGACAATTTCATATTCCTGGTATGATATGATATGGCATCCTATGACATCGTCTCGTGGCATAGCACAGCATATATGATATTATATCATGTTACATTGTATCACCTTATATCCTATTGTATCTATTTTGTATTATATTATACTCTATTAAGTTATATTATATCATGTCATATCATATCATATCAATGACCTATTATAATGTTAAGTTGTATCATTATGTTATGTTATATTACTCTTGTTACAATTAAGTCTTCGGGTTACAGATCTGTAGCTGGAAAGGATCCGGGAGGGCATTTATGCTGTTTTACACTTGAGGGAACTGAGACTTAGGGAGGTGATTTAAAGCCACCCTTCCTGTTTCTCTCATTAGCCATAGCTTCACTGGAGCATGGGATCATAGATTCAGTACCAGAAGGGGGACTCCAAGACGATCATGTCACAAAAAGGAGGCTGTGACCTGGCCAGGGTCACACGGATAGTGAGCTTCGGAGGCAGGATTTGACCCCCTGGCTTCAGAGTCCGGAGCCTGTGCTCTTTGCGATGAACCGTCTCATTGTTATCAGGGAGCAGGCTGCGGTTCTAACATTCTGGGAACAATCCTCTACTGTTGCCATGTGGAGAATCTCACAGGGTTTGTGAACATCGGTTTCACAGACAGTATTTGTTAACCTCTTGTTGTTTGGGTCAGTTTTCCAAATGTTTAAACGTGTGGTCAGCACTGTGGTTTTTACATCTGTATTTTGTTTAGGAGAAGAAAACTCACACAGCCCTGCCTTCCCTTTCACCCTTTATTCATTATCTTTTGTTGTTCAGTCATTTCTAGTTGTGTCTGACTCTTCATGGTCCCATTTGGGGTTTTCTTGGCAAAGATACTAGATAGGTTTGCTATTTCCTTGTCCAGCTCATTTTACAGGCGTGGACACTGAGGCAAGAAGGATTAAGTGACTTGCCCAGGGTCACACAGCTAAGTGTCTGAGGCTGGATTTGAACTCAGGTCTTTCTGACTCAATGCTCAGTGCTCTATCTACTGCCCACTATCACCTAGCTGGCCGTTATCAGCAGGACTTTTTCTTCATCTAGGCAAAGTTTGTTCCAGAATATTTTGCACCCACGGCAGTCCCAAATCACAGAGCAAGTTGCTGTTTAACTATCAGAAAGCTAGGGAAAGGCACTCTGATCATGTGAGATGTGAGTGCATTGTGATGAAAGCACTCGGTAAGGTTTATTCTTATTTGTCTCCAGTCACCACTCAATCGGTATTCTTGTCCCCATTATATAAAATGTAAAAATAAAAGATTCACAGTCAACTGATTCCTGAGATTATTGTCAAGTTTTTATTCTTTATTTCATGAAGTAAGTACTTTGGGGGACCCTCAAAGGATAAAAAGAATAAAAAAATACTAAAAATACATCTTAGGCAATTCAAATAATGTCTTCTATTACACGTGGTGAGTGATGGAACTGATGGAAAGAGGACCAGACTGGTGGTGTGTTTTATACAGTAGAATTAAATCTAAATGGGGCCGTAGAGATCATTCAGTTCAAATTCTTCAGCCAATAGAGAATTTAAAAATAAGCGGCATCGATCAGTCATGTATCAGGATATTTTGTATATTTAGAATAAGAAGAGAATAACTATGAGAAAAGGCAGAAAACATTAAAATCCCAGATATAAGCCACAGCTTGTAACAAGTGTGTACGGAAGTGATGCTGTCCGTAGGTGGCAGGTTGGGAGGGGCCATGCTGATCCTGCCCTGTAGCAAGGTGATGAAGTATGGATTCTGACTATACTAATTTCATAGATCATCTAACCTCAGTCTACCCCTTGACTCATTGCTGTAGATTTAATTTTCATTCTTTTCAGCTCTCCAGCAATCATAGGGTTTGTTGTGGTAATTTATTTCTCAATAATAAACTTAAAAATCTCTTTCTCATGAAGTAATTAATTAGTTCAGGCTCTCACTTCAATTCATTATATATTAACTATGCAATGAACTAGAAAAATCTTCCTTCTCAATAGTAGCTACTATTCTTTATCTACAATTTAAGAAAGATTAAAATTGCTAAACATGTACATAATTTATTTAACAAATAGAACTGATCATTGTTATAAAGACATATATGCAACTATTTATAGTAAGACTGATATTAAACCAATTTTACTTCCAGGGAGAAGTTTTTCCTGATCCCCAGTTTTCATGATTATCTCTAATTTATTCTGTCTTTATCTTGTTTGTACATAGTTCTTTTCATGCTGTTTCCCTTAAACCTAATAGACTGTGAATTTTTTTTTCTGTCATTTTTCAGTCATGTCCAACTCTTCATGACCCGTTTGGGGTTTTCTTGGCAAAGATATTGGAGTAGTTTGCCATTTCCTTCTCCAGTTCATTTTTATAGATGAGGAAACTGAGGTAAACAGGGCTAAGTGACTTATCCAAGGTCACCCAGCTATTAAGTGTCAGAAGTCATATTTGAACTCAGAAAGATGATCTTCCTGACTCCGGGCATAGTGCTCTATCCACTGCATCAACTAGCTGCCCTTGGACTGTGAATAGTGACTGTCTTTTGCCATTCCTTCCATCCTCAACATTTGGCAACATATGCACATATGTAGTAGGAGCTTAATAAAAGCTTATTGACTAACTGACCCCAGTCAATTCAAGTCCTCAATAGATTAGTAATTGACTACTCTTCATTTGCTTGAAAATTCAGTCTGAAATTGTTCAACTCACTCCAGACAATGGCTCCAGTCTGCTAAGCATCTCCTTCCCATTTCTCCTCAGACTTGGTCCTTCCTCTCTTTGTCTTCTCTTAAGTAGTCATACTTGACAATTTGGGGCTTTTCTCAGGCTCTTCAAGGAATTCTATTTGTAATTTCTATATAACAGTGTAGTCTAAATAGTTCCAACCAAGAAGAAGTTTCTCCTCACTTCCCTCCTATGTCTTCCTTAAAGATTTTTTCAGGATCCTCACAGACCATGAATTAAAAAACAAACAAACAACAAAAAACATACCTTCTCAACTGAATCCACAGGGCAAGAAGCTTTCATGACAAACCATTTCAACATCTTAAAGAGCCAGACGAGCTTGTCCCCCTCTCAACATCCTACTTCAGCTCTCAGAGAGACAGTCACAATATTTAATATTTTGGGGGTCTTAGAGTAAGACTCTCCATAGTCTATGTCAATTAGACATGTGATAGACATGGCCCAGAGATGTTCAGAGACTTGTCAGAGGTCACACAGCTGGTGTGTGACAGAGGTCAGACTCAAAGTCTCAGATTCTCAAGTTTAAGATCCTTCCCACTGTATTCCTCTGCCCCATACCTCCCAAATGGAAGGTGCTACCAAGGTATAAAGCAAGGATTCAGTGACAGTCTGCGGAAGAGTCACCCCAAAACCAATCGAGTTAAGTTTGGAGAGATGACACACCCTGGTTGACCAAAGGACAATTAATATCCAACCCTCAACACCTCTCAAAGATGACCCTCTCGATCGTAGATATGCCATACCTATTAGTAGAGGGAGCCAAGAAGGCAGAAGTAACAGACATGAAATCTTTGTAGTGTTATGAGGTTGTTGTTCAATGCCAAGTGTGTTCCAATATCTGTTCTTTTGTTCACTATAAGTTCTGGGCAGAAGTTGCAGTCTATCACTTCCTAACCTCTGGGAGACCCAGGTGATTCTCCAGGGATATAGATACCAACTGAACCTTCACGCATGGTTGTTTCAGGGTTCTAATGGGATAAAACACATAAAGTGCTTTGTAAATCGCATAGAGTCATATAAGCATGAGCTGAGGGGACACAATCTTCCTGAGAGCATAAGGGGATTGTGTGGTGAGACATCTGAGGGAGAGAAGAAGCCAAGAATGAAAAAAATCATGACTGATATTAATGCACTCCAGATTGACCAAAAGAGCATCAATAACATCTGATCTGTATGCTTGCTTCCTCACTGTTATAATCTTTATGCAAATGATCTGTGTAATCAGTCAATCAACGGGCATTTATCAGACATCTCCAGCCATGCCTACTTCCACCAATCATCTTTTTTTCTTTTCTTTTTTAAATTGTTTGTTTATTTACTTATATTTTGCAAGCCTCAGTTCCACAATCCCTTGAGTTTCTTCACTCCATCCTTAAAAGAAAATTGGACTCCACCCTGGAACCATACTAGGCTTTGACTGTCGAGCTTGGGAGCTTTAGTCTTATCTTTCCCCTTTCTGGATCTCTGTAGCCTTCCTCTCCCATCTCCTTCAGCAGCGGGGATGTCTCATCCACCACCTTCCCATCTCCCCTTTGTGTGTTGTCTTCATCCATTACTGTTTGAGCTCTTTGTATTCAGGGACTGTCATATTTGCTTATTGCTGTATCCCAGTGCTACTTAATAAATATTGCTCGCTCTCTCTCTCTCCCTTCCTCTCCCTCCCTCCC
>JAQQSW010006797.1:0-13860 GCA_028646575.1 Pseudocheirus occidentalis | reverse complement strand
CAATATACTGATCTGCCACTCCTGGGGTAACCATTAACTTTAGTTTCCAAATAAAGTTCTTAGACAGCCACACAAATCCTTTCACCCCTTGATTTCTAACAAACCTCAGTTTAGTCCAAGGGGAGGCCTTTTCTTCACTTTGTCTCTGGGTGGTCTCTCTGATTCCCTGGATCCCTTTCCCTGGTCCCAGCTCCCTCCTGCATCTGCCAGACAATCACCTAGATTTAGGAGCTGAAAGCTTACAGGTTCCCATCCAGTCCTCAGGGATGAACAGCTCCCAGGTCCTTGTCCCGTCCTCAAGGCAATCCCCAGCACACACTGCAGTTCACAAGGTTCAGAACACCTCAAACCCTTCAGGACTTCTCTTGCCTGGAACTCAAGGATCAGCCAGGCCACCAACAAACAAAGTCCCATACTGTTCATATCTTCAGTCAGCCACTCAGGAACGAAATTCAAGATCTGTCTTGTCTCTGAAATTCTCCTGCTTATAAAAACTGGCCTTCTCCCAAGTCAACATGGTTCAGGGGAGTGTCTCAGCCAATGGCATTCTTCCAAGTCAACAGGGAAATTCACACCTTTTCACCAGGGAAATTCACACCTTTTCACCAATGGACAGAGTTCTATACTTAACACTAGGTTACTAAGATCTACTTAACATCTGATCAAACAAATTAATTACCATTACATAAATTAACACAAATCATAAGTAAAGTCCCAGGACCTCTAAAAACATCAGAAAAACCCTCCTTCAGGCCTTCTGTAAACAGACAACAGGAAAGTCCTATTTCAGGGCTTCTGTAATAGGAACAACATTATCTGTCAGCAGACATGTCTCACAAAGAAACATCAACACAGACACAACAGACTGAGTGCCCATACCACAGCCATCCTTCCTCCTAGTTCTGCTTGGTCTCCATTTGTGTTCTTGCTTTTATATGGTCTTTTGACAAGTTTCTCCCATTGTGGGCTTCACAGGTTCTTTTTCTAACAAATACTTGATATGATCACAGGCAAGGGTCAAAGATACTTGAATAACTGAAACAAGGAGTGAAGTACTCTTTTGCTTGCCATTATGGGCCTCTTGCCAGTAGGGAAAATTATCTATTAGACAAATTTTTGAAGTTGTCCCTGTTTGTGCCTTCCATGACATTACTATCTCCTCCTCCCCCATATTTGTTATCCCTTTTGGGAATATTGTATATCCTCCTCCATATATGCATATATCCAGTGACACCAAATACTCTAATGTTATACCACCACTTTTCCCTTGCTGAATGTAAGTGGTCTCTATGAGACTTCATCTATACCCTAGGCTCCAGGTCTAGGTGTCTTAACATTTTTAATGTCATGGATGCATTTAACAGTCTGGTGAAACCTATGCACCCCTTCTCAGAATGATGCTTTTAAATGCATAGAATAAATAAATAAATAAAATTATAAAAGAAACTAAATATATTGAAATAGTTATCACAAAACATAACTCCCCCCAAAATTATGGACCCTAGGTTAAGGTCTTGCTTTTATATCTTTTATTCTTCCTCATCTAGACAAAATTTGCCTGCTTTCTGTCCCATTTCTTCAGGATTGTGCCAGCAACTAGACCATTACCTTGCATGTAGTAGGTACATAATAATGACTCTCTGAAATTATTAATGAAGAGCATCAATAAATAGTTGTAGATTTCATCAAATATAATCTTATGTTCTAATGTGTTAGCTAGTTTTTCTGCTTGTTTTGTAGATATTTGGAATTCCTTAGGGCAATGGTTCTCAACCTTCCTAATGCCGCAACCCTTTAATACTTATATGTGGGCATATATGCATGTGGGCGGATCCTCCTGGAGACAAATAGAGGATCAGTGTCTTGATTCCTAAGACCATTGGAAATATGTGTTTTCTGATGGTCTTAGGCAACCCTTGTGAAAGGGTCATTCAACTCCCAAAGGGGTCACGACCCACAGGTTGAGAACTGCTGCCTTAGGGTGAAATATTGCTATTCATAGGTAACATCGTGACTTAACCTAATTCAAATGAGCATATTTCTTGGAAATCTATCAGTAATGTTATGCATAGGGCTGGATATAAAACCTTGTTGTAGGCATTAGTCCATCAAACGATGTCAAAATTATAGCTATTTACCTGTTTTCTAGGGTTACTTGAACAAGCTCACTAAATATCAAAGGTCATTTTTCAGAGCTAATGGGGGAAGCTTTTCCACCAAAATCAATTCATTCATTTATTCATAAAATGTTTATTAAGTCAATATTTTATATAGAACATTTTGGTAGGCTGGAAGAAATATGAGAAAGTAATAAGATATGATCCTTGCCATCCTCTTAAGTTGTGAATTCTGTGCTTCTCTCTCCACACACTAATCCTTGGATAGTATCTTTCACTCCCGTGTTTTCAATATGCATTATAGTTATCTGGGTATGTGTCATATCTCTCTACTAAACTGTATGATCCAGGAAGGCAGAAAACTTGTGGACTTTGTTGCTGTTTTTACAGAAAACATGGTTTGACCTAAACATTTTGTCATTCAGACCATAACATAGTTGTCTGCCCATATGGACGTAACATGTTTTTTGTCATTAAATTAAATATCTAAATATGCTTGAGCCAATGAAAACCTGCCCTCTTATTTAATTTTCCCCTACATGCATATATGCACATATGTAATGGATATTCACGCTGCTGTTTCTTCCTCCTCTCAACTAAAATCCTCAACCCTCCAACCATATTTTTGCCATACATACAGGGCAGATTACCCTAAGATCCTGTTCTTTTCTGATCCTGTTATTTAGGTAAAAGTTATGAAAAGCAGTATGGTACAGTGGAGACCCTTTGAACTGGAGGGCAGAATACATAAATATAAATATACATACATATATATATACACACAATATAAATATATACACACACACACACACATACATACATACATACACAAATATAAATCCGTCCTCTACAGCTTTCAACTTGTAGTAGTTTGGACAAATTCCTTAACTCTCAGCATCAGGTCCCATATATGTTAAAAAGAAATGATGGCATTAGAGTACATGATCCATGAGGTCTCTTTCACTTGTAACTCCTATAATTGTTATAATCCCCTGCTGCATTTTTGCCAAGTTTGAACTTCAGGGAAATTGATAACTGAGTAGAATGTATAATTCCATAGCTGATGTTGAATACTTGTAGAAACTTAATAAAGATGAATTTTAAGAATTATCTCAGTGTTTTGTTTTTGTTTTCCAAATCCTGCAGAAAGTTTCAGAAGCCCTAAGAATATCTGAGAATGTAGGTGTCTCTACAATGCAAAATAAATTCATTCAAGAACATTATTATACCAAGAAACCTTAAAACTTCACATTGGTGTAAAAATGGCTTTCCATGGATATTTCCAAGTGTGAATTGCTGTTCTACTCATTCCCCATCTACATGGGATTGCTTGGTTTGCCTGTTGTCAATTTAGACAATGGGTGTCCTGGAGTCAAAGCTTTAGGGACCTAAGAGGTGAATTAAGACAAAGCTAGATGTCTGCCCTCACAGATTCAGAGCAGGTTTGATGACATAATTCTTGTAGGAAAATTGATCTCTTTGTAGGTTGCTGTGTGTATCTAAGACCAGTTGTTGTGGGTGAGAAATGAGACATTGAAGCTTTCTGTGCTCAGAATGTATGTTTAAGATTCTATAGGGCTTTCTGTTGTGCAAGGGACTTTCCCCACTGCATTTTGTAACCACATTTTAGGGTTTCTCCATTTGTTACCTTCACAAAAAACCTGGATGAATTTCTCTCTTTGTATCTGTCCTGTGGCACACTTTGGAATGTGTCTCAGTGAAATATTATTTGCATATCCAAACACGACTCAGCAATTCAAACATATCAACTCAGAATTCTTTCCCCTATGCTTTTATTTGTCATGTTATCAGTGTTCCTTCATGGTTTTGAGAACAGTCTTCACAGGGTGTGATTTAAAAAACAGAGATCAAGGAATTTTAAGAGAATGAATGATAACTATTATATTCTATGATATGGTATGAGTTTACTACAATCATTTGGAATACATTAGAGTAAATTTAATTGTATTATTTAAAATGAACTCACTACATGTAAAGTCTATACTAACACATGATATCTACAAACTTTTTACATTACAGACTTCTTGCATATGTACATATAATTGAGATTAGAGTCTATGGCTACCTATATGCATTAAATCTTTCTTCTACATACACCAGTATTTATGCATAGAAGGAATATCATTTAATCACTTCTAGGGGAAACAATTCTAGGAGAATTATTCCAACTCTAATGAAAGGAGTACTCTAACACTCGACCCATGATAAAAACCCATACTTTTGAAGGATGTTAAAAACTGTTCTTTAACCTGTATTAAAAAAAATGTGAAATAATTTGCCTTTGATAGATACACGATAGGTTCACTTGAATTACAGTCAGACTGCAGTGGCCTGGGGATAAAGGCTGGAGCTAACTGCCAGCCTTGGAGTGGTTGATAAGTATAATTTATCTTCACCATTTGCCACTCCCCAACCTCCTTGGTAATCACAGGGGGAAGTATTCATGGATGCACAGGTTAAATATAGTAACTAAAGAGAAAATGCAAATAAATTTGCTATTGGGCTCTGGGTACAATAAAAGCAGTTTCCTGAATATAGAGATTTTTGATGCTTAATGAATTGAAACAGGATAGATAAATATTTGTGATATTATGGCAGATTTTGACAATGACTAGTCCTATCGAAGTCTGTCAAAATAAATCCTTGATGACTGCCAATCATAGAATATAAATGTCTTAAAATTTTACTCTGGGGAAGAACTGTGAAGTGCTTGAATAAGAATGGGCTAAATGCTAAGAAAATAAAAATACTGGATAAACTGCTATAGAATCTTAGAAACTTGGAGTTTGACATGATCGCAGAGGTCACATAGCTCAACACCTACCTGTAAAGGAATCCCCTCTAAAACATGCCTGACAAGGGGTCATAAAGCCTTTTAAATTCCTCTAGGTGGGAAATCTATCTTCTCTTGAGGCAGTGTGTTGCAATTTTGAACTTCTATAATTATTTTGAGGGAGTATATTCCTAATCACAAGCCAAAAATCTACCTCTCTGCCATGTCTACCCCCATTTTTTCTGCTCTGAGGGCAAGCAGAACTAGTATTAGCCCTCTTCCACATGATGACTGTCTTCATGTATTTCAAGAAATCACACAGAATCTCTGAACTGGAAGAGACATCAAATGCTAATTATACCAACCTGTACCTGAGCATGAATATCCACTATAATACACCTGAAAAGTGGATGTCTCATCTTTGTTTGATGGTCCCTAATGACAGAAAACTGAAAACTTCCCAAACCAATCCATTTCACTTTGAATAGTTTGAATTTTTTCTTATATCAAGCTTTAATCTGCCTCTTTCACCTTCACCCATTGCTCCCAGTTCTGCCCCCATGAAATCTTGCAGAAATAAAATCAATTTCAATATAATGGACATTTTTTTCAAATATTTAAAGATTACAATCTTCATCAACTCCCCATCTCAACTCCACCTCCAAATCTTCTCATCTCTAGGCTAAATATAAACAACACACAGTCTGTGTGACTATAAGTTTGTTGATCCTTCATGGTGAATTCATTTATATTGTTAAGGTTATTGTACATATCCCTTGGTCAGCTATTCATGTGCCTTTGAGTCTCACCTTTGATTGCATTGTCTTTGTTGGAAACAGTATACATCGTGTTGCCATTAATAGGCCTAACATCATCTCTTGGAGCCCAAGGTAGGAGGAGCTTGCAGAAAGAGCAGAACAGGAAAGGTGGAACAGGAAGGAGCAAAGCAGAGAAAAGCTCAAGCATGAGCTGAGACCAAGCAGAACTGAAAGGGAGAATGTGATATTGGAATGAAACATTCTGTCTGTTGAAAAAGGACTTTACTGCTGTTATATAAGCTCTGAAAGAGGACTTTATTCCTGTTATATAAGCCCTGAAAGAGGACTTTACTGCTGCTACAGAAGTCCTGGGAATTTACTGTTGATTTGTTTTTGATTTCTCAGACAGAAGCCTTGTCTGTTGATTTATGTTACTTTGTCAGAAAGTGAATTTAGATGATATTGCTGGCAATGTATGTAAATACTGTTGTAGCTCTGTTAAGCTTTGTCTTCCTAGAAACAGAAACTTTGAAGAGCTTGGAGTGGTGCAATAATCTGAAGTATGAAAGAGGAGTGGAAAGCTGGCAATGTGTGAGACACAGCCAAAGACATGTGAAACCTGGCAAGAACTGGGATCTAGAAACAGGTTAGGGCTCAAATCTGAGAATCATCTGCATAGAAACAGCAATTAAATCTATGAGAGTTGATGAGATCACCATATGAAGTCATATTGAGGGAGAAGAGAAGAGAGCCTAGCACAGAATCTTAGGGGACACCCATGGTTAATGGGTATGTCCTGGAGAAGATGCAGTAAAAGAGACTCAAGAGTAATCAGACAAGTAGGGTGAGAAAAAATAGGGAGCAGTGTCATGAAAACTTGAAAGAGATGTTTGAAAACTTAAAGAGAAGTATTCAGAAGAGTGTGATTAACAGTTTCAAGTTGGATGAGGGCTGAAAAAAGGCCGTTTAGATTTGATAATTAAGATGCAATTGGAAAAAAAAAGACATCATTGATAACCCTGGAAAGAACAATTTCAATTAAAAAATAAAATTGGAAGCCTGATTTCAGAGTTGAGAAGGGAGTAAAAGAAAGGGAAGTGGATGAATCAAATATAGAAAACTTTCTCAAGGAGTTTTGTCAGAAAACAATGAAGAAATATGGAATGACAGTACATAGGCATGGATGGATTGAATGTTTGAGGGGTTTTTTAAGATGTATAAAATATGAGCGTTTGTGGGTAGAAGGGAAACAGAGAGTAGAAATACAAACTGAGTGAGAGAATGGGGACAGTTTGCTGAAGATAGCAGAATGGAATGGGATAATTTTCACATCTTGAGAAATTTGTCATGTCAAGGGGAAGTTCCACATCTTGTGAGGCAGGGGCGAAGAATGAAAAAGCTTCAGAAGGCATCTTAGTGATGAGATAGGAGGGAAGATGAGGAAGTTCTTGGAAATTGACTAGGGAAGTGATAGAATGAACAAGAAGAGCTATTAATGTGTAAAAAGCCCTTGTGGTAGGTCAATTGGGGAGATATAAAAGGATTTCCTTTCTTCAGTGAAGGCCCAGTTGAAATTATGTAGTATAAATTTATCATGGGCCCATTTGGAACAGTTTTGTGATTTTCTCTAATCTCATTCAGCAGAGCCTGTGAAAGAAAAAAGCAGTAGGAATAATCCAGGGTTGAGGCTTAGAGGACAAGATTTTTGATACAGAGGCAAGAGATTTGAGAGAAGAGGCCATTGTATAGTTGAACTGATTGAATGAAAGATCAACTTGAGAAAGGGAAAATAATAAAGTCAGTTCAGGGATGACAGTCCAGGAAGCAGTTGAGGGGTAGAGTACATGGTTGTCCTAGTGTGGATAAAGAACAGATTTGGGCATTCTAAGACAGAAAGAGTGGTAGAATTACAATAGAATGTATTCAACTAATGGAATTTTAGAATCTGTCAGTGTGGTTGTAGGCATTCCAGGTACTTGTTTTGACCACTCAAATTCTGCACCAGTTCACTTGTGTCCTCCTCCCTGGGAGCTACCTGGCCTTCCAGGGCAAACATTAAATAACAATCCAGGCATCCTTTCTGGACACTTAAACTCCACAGCAATCCTCTTCCCTGATTCCCTAGGAGAACTCCATCCCCATCTGAACCTCTGTAGACAATGATAACCCACCTGAACTTCATTCCTTAAAGATTAATCTATAATCACTTTCTAGTTATCACCCCCATCCCAGTGATTTTAAACCCCATCTCAAATCTTCCATTGTTCAAATACTTTCTTGTCCCCTTCCACTGGTGGCTCATTAATTCCTATCCTTCTCAACTTAACCCATCCATGAACTTTTCTAATGTTATCCACCCCTTTCTTCTGTACTGTTTGGAATGCCTGCTCCATAAATAATGAACTAGTTTTCATGTTAAATCTTTTCCTTTTCTGCTCCTTCCATCTACTTGCACTCACTGATACCTGGCTTCTTCCTGATGACACAGCTTTTCTGATTACACTTTCCACCAGTGGCTACACTTTTATTCACCCTCCTTCCTTAACTAACTAGTTGTGGCTACAGGAGTTGTAATCCTCCTTGCTTGCTATCATCTTGTTCCTCTGCTACTATAACTGAGTAACCTCCCTTCTTTGAGGTTCATTCAATGAATAGTTTATCACCCAGTCAAGAGTCTAATAGTTGTTGTCTACCAACCTCTAGTCTAGGATATTCACTTTCCTTCTTCAGTAAGTTCAATGCCTGGTCCACTCTTTCTCTCTTCTCTATTATCCTCATACTAGGGTATTTTGACATAATATTGATATTTCCTTGAACACTTTTACCTCTCATTTCCTCAATTTACTCGTTTCCTATTCCACTCACCATGAGAAATACAAAAAAAAATGTGATACCCTTGATCTTTACAACACTAACAAATTTACCACTTCCATGCAAATGATGGATTAAACCTTAGAAATGAATTTTCAATTTCCCTAATAGTTCTTGTCAAATAGGAAAGGGATTTTTGTTTAGAGATAATTTATATTCTTGCCATTATCAAACATTGACTTGTGACCTTTAGTTCTTTCTGATTCTTCCTTATATAGTTTGTTCCATTCATCTACTTTTTTGCATTTTTTAAAACATGATCAAATAGTTTTGGTAATTGTTGCTGAATTCTTAAGGTGGTATTTCTCCTTTATTTTTACTTTGTATCTTTATTTCCCAATGGGATAACACTCTTTCTAGAATAATTTCATCTTCAAATTTGAAAATTATCAAGCTTATAACTTTAAGACATTGTTAATAATGGTAAATAGGGATTGGAAAGGCTTTTACTCCCCCTTTTAAATTTCTAGTTTTCTTAGTAATTTTTTCAACAATTAAACTAAGAAAAGTAACTGAGATTTTAATAATGCTTGTCCTAGCATTTAGCTAGCCTGTTTCCAGTGATGGTGAGTTGTTTAAAGAGAACACACACACACACACACACACACACACACACACACAGAATTACCAAGAAGTCAATTCATGCAAACAACTGGTTAATAACTGTGTAATAATTGTGCTGTTCTGCCCAATTGATCAAAATCATTATCTACACAAACATTACTGAAGTTCATTTTCTAGATAGCAATAATGGTTCTTTTGCTCATGCATGAGAATTGTTGTCTTCTCTATATCTAGTTCCAACCTTCCCCTGAGGTTCAATCCCCTATCATTAGCCTATTAAGCATTTCAAACTCTAAGTCCTAGAGAGATCTGAAATTTGCCAAATGCCACCCACCACAAAAATCCTCTTTTCCAATTTTCATATTTGAAGGCATCCACATTCTTCCAGTTTTCCACAGTTTTAACCTTAGATTTATCCTCCACTCCTCATTCTCCTATACCCCTACATATCCAATCAGTTTTCACATATTATCATCTCTACCTCCACACCTTCTATTCACAAAGCCACCACCTTAGTTCAGCCATTTGTTATGTCTCCCCTGGATTGTTTCAGATCATAGTTGATCTCCCTGCCTTTTCATTCCCTGATTCTTTCCATCCTCTTCACAACTGCCATAAGAATTTCCTTCAAACAGAAATCTGGTAATCCCCTACTTAATAAACACCAGTGGCTCCCCATTGCCTCTAGAAATAAATATATTCTTCTGTGTAACTTTTCAAATCCTTCATAATTTTGCCCTCATCTACCTTTTCTAGCATCATAATACATAATACGTCTTTTCCATGTACCCTGTGGTCAAGCCACCTATTTTCCCCCTTTGTTCCTGAAACATGATGCTCCATTACTGCTTTTGTGACCTTATACTGAATGTTTCTCATGCCTGGAATGTGTTTCTTCTTTATCTCTTCCTTATTAATTGGAGGGCAGAGTGCCAAACTTCTCCAAATGCCTTTCTTTATAGAGGGTAGAAACTCTCCTTTGTATCTGTTGTCCTGTCTAGTTTCAACAATATGGGAATACAATACCTTAGAGTCAGGTACCCCTATGGTCCTGCTCCCACCTTTCTTGCATCTTTTTGTGTATTTTCTTCCCCCTTTAGAGTGTAAACTTCTTGAAGGCAGGCACTGTTTTTCTTTTCATCAATTCTATCCCCAGCAATTTGCATAGTGCCCTTAATAAATATTTGTTGATTGGATTTGTATTTATTCTCTATAAACTTAATGTGTACTCATCATGTATGCCATTAGAATTATAATTCCATGAGACAAGAGATTGCTTCATTTATTTGTACCCCAGTATATACAACAGTGTGTGACATAGACAATGCACATGATGAATACCTGCTGATTGTCAAATGGTTCAACTCTCTCAAGGAAAAAATAAAGTACTGTAACTTTTTTGATATGTTCATAATTCAGATATCAAATGCTATAGGCCTAGCAGAGACTACAAATCTCTCTGTCCTTCTATAGAGGAAATAGACAAAACCTGTGTGCTTTAAATTTAGGGCAACCATCTTCTGTTTTCTTCCTATTATCTCCCCAGAAATAGTAAATTTAGAGGTAAATAAACAATTGACCCTGAAGGATTATGCTCATTCTATCTCAGAAAAGCCTGGCTCTTATAACAGTAATGAAATTTGGAGGTGCCCCTGTATTGCTTTGGTTTTTGGGTTGAGTGTTAAAACCCAGAGCTTGTGAATCCCACTTAGGGATGGACTTGTTGACGTGAAGAGAAAGGGCTGAACTAGGAAGAGCTGTGGGAGACAGGCCCAAGCTGAGAGAAGGCCAGAAGGACTTTGGAGAGCAGTATCCAGTATTGTGGAGCCTGAGTTGCTGAAAGACTGCTGCAGGCCTGTTGGACCTGCCCAGGACTTTTGAGAACTGCCACCCAGAGCTGCCAAGTACTGAGGAGGCATGGCTGTGATGCCGATATTTTATTTGTCTGTTTTGACTTTGTTTTGCCAGATTCACCTGCTGGTGAAGGACTTCTGCTGTTGCAAAGGTCCTGGAACCTGACTATTGGTTCAGAAGCCCTGAAGGAGAATTTCCTTGTGGTATGTTTTCAGAAATCCTGGAAGAGGGCCTTGCTGATGTTTCCAGGGATTCTGGGACTGTTCTACAGGCAGAGAGTGACTTGATGAGGACACTGGTCATGGCTTTATTGAGTCTTGTCTCTGTAGGAACTGAGATTGCTGAAGGCTTGCCTCTAGTGAAGATGAAAGAAGGGCCTTTCCTTAGGTTTTCAATGCTGAGATGATATCTTAACCTTGTTGTAACTTAAGGGTGTATAGCCTTTTGTGCTCTCCTGCCCCCTTTGAGAAAGTGCTTGATGTTAATGGATAGTATTGTAATTCAGTAGTGTCCAGGAGTGGGAAACCTTTACCCTTTTTGTTCTCTGTAATTGACTAAATGAATGTACTTTGCTTATGATTGGAAACTATTCTCCATTTGAGAAGAGACTAAATGAATGTACTGCCCAAGAGTGGGCTACTTTGAGTACTGATCCAGGGGTGGGATACTTGGACCTTGGTACTTTGCAATTGAATTGAGAACTTACTTGCTAAATGAAAGAGTTACACTGTATTTTGACTTTCTCTTTCCTGTGAATGTTTTGCTGAATAAGTGGGGTTTGTTATGCTGGTAAACTGAACCTTGGAAGTTGCCTTTGGTTGGTATTACAGCTCCTCCCTGGTCTTATTCTGATGAGATTAACTAGAGACTTCCTTAACCACACCAAGATACTTAGATGAGGTTAAAGGCCCTACCTAAACATCCCTTCATGAAATGTTGTTTCTTCTTCTTTTTCAAAGAGGACCATTGGCATCACAGGGTAATGCTTGATTTGTGAGTGAATTAAGTTTAAGCTAGGCAAAATTGCACAAAGTCATCAGCCTCATTCTCTCTTTCAGAGTCATCAAAATCCACTGGTAAGACAAAAATCAGAACAATTGAAGATGGCTCAGGAGGTTTTAGATGACTTGGCATCTTTGATGTCTGACCAAGCTCTAAGCACTGCACAGAACCTGCTTCAGCCACTTTCATGGTTGTTGGAACAAATTGTTCTCATCTGCCAGTTCCAAAAAGGGAAGTCTTCACATGCTTCAGGTAGCCATCCTCCTAACTCAGCAACAGCTTTAATGTATGAGTGGATGACTCTGGCATCTTTGATGTCTTACCAGGTTGAATGTAAACAACATGCCTCCCACCTGTTGGTGAGTTGGGAGGATGTCTGCGCCTAGTATGTGAAGACTTTCCTCCCCACAATTGGTGGATGAGAACAATTTATTCCAGTGTTCATTAAGGTGGGCAGGTGTTGTGGAACGCTTAGAGCTTGGTGCTTAGAGTGCTTGGTCAGATATCAAAGATGCCAGACATCAAAGTCATCTAATGCATTCTGGACCATCTCTGGTTGTTCTGAATGTTGTCTTGCCATTGGATTCTGATGACTATGGATGAAAGTGTGAGGCTGATGACTTTGTAAACTCTGCTTCACATAAATTCAGTTCACTCCAAAGTCAAGATATCACCTCATGATATCATTGGTCCTGTTCAAAAATGAAGGACAAACAACCATAATAATAGTAGTTAACATTTATATAACTATTACTATGTGCCTGACACTATTACTAAGTGCTTCACAATTATTACTTCATTTGATTCTCACAACAAATCTGGGATGCAGGTGCTATTATTTCCATTTTATAAATAAGAAAACTGAAGTAAATACAGATTGAGTTACTTGCCTGGGGTCAGACAACTAATAAGTATCTTAGTCCTAATTTGAACTTAGGTCTTCCTGGGAAACTGGTTCCCTGGGAAAAGGGATGATCACCATTTCCTAAGAACCAAAGAGAACTGTAGGAAATGAGAACGATAAGCAAAGTCACAGGATGGTGCAAGGGATAACAAAGGGGAATAATGACTGGTGGTTAAGTGTGAGCTTCCAGGAGTGTGAGTGAGAAGACAAGCAAATCCCTCTAGATAACCACAGACAGGAGTACTGAAATAGCAGAAGAAACCACAGATACCCCAAATTGGATCTCTCCTCAAAGCAGGTCGACACGTAACTTAAATTGTATAGGTCTATGGGCAGAAAGTCATTCTCTACAGATTATGATGAGAGAACTATTTTCTTTCCTTAATCTCTAAATAAACCTATTCACATATTACTTTTTGATTTAAGCACAGACCTTATTCAGTGATTTAATGACTACAGAATTATACTAATTGTCTTGATACAGAAAATGAGTCAGAGAAGCAAGAAGTATCCCAAGATGTACTCAAGTTTTTCAAATTAGAAGGGAGTCTTAGATATAGGATTTTCATACATATAATATTTGAAGAATTCATTTTCAATGCGTAGGTAAATTAAACATTATAAAAATCAGATGAAAAATTATAGTGACACCTTTTGCTCTAAATGTGAAATGTAGTTATTTGAACTACATTTCCTAAAAGACTGTGTATAAGCCTGAATTTTGGTGATGTCACTCAATGCACATCCTAAATGAAAAGACACACTATGTGAGGAAGTGTAAAAAAGTTATAGGAATGTTACATGGTTTACCAGAATCAGGCTTATGCTGGCATTTGGAGGAAACTGATGTTTGCAGAGGACAAGGACCTGGGAGGTGTTCATCCCTGAGGACTGGAGGAGAACCTGTAAGCTTTCAGCTCCTGAATCTAGGTGATTGTCTGGCAGATTCAGGAGGGAGCTGGGACCAGGGAAGAGGATCCAGGGAATAAGAGAGAC
>JAQQSW010006796.1:0-13860 GCA_028646575.1 Pseudocheirus occidentalis | reverse complement strand
AGAGGCGAGATGATGGAGGGGAGGGCAGGGTCTGGGGGAAGGTTGCTGGAAGCACACACTTCAGTAAAGGGACAGGGTCAGGGTAGAGAACAGAACAAGGGGGGGGTGGGATAGGAAGGAAGGACATACAATCAGATGGTCACAATATGTCCACTGTGAAGATGTCCTGTGTAATTACACATGCACAGCCTGTATTGAATTGCTTGTCCTTCCAGTGGGGGTGGGTGACAAGGGAGGAACCGAAAGAATCTAGAATTTAAAGCTCTGCAATACATGCAACTAGGAATTAAGATATACAGGGACTGGGGTACGGAGACCCTCCCTGCTCTTCCAGAAAGTTAGAGAGGTATTGGAGGAAGGCACAAAAGAGAGCAGACCAGGAGAGGGGCTTTACAGTGGGATCGCTGTTTTGGGGTTTGGGGTAGGAGAAAGATGGGGAGAAAATTTGTAACTCAAAAATCTCATGGAAATGAATGATGTAAACAAGAAAACAAATTTAAAAATTTATATTAAAAAAGAGAATACAAGTAATAGAAAAAAAGACAGTCCCTGGCATCCAGAACCTTATAGTCTTATAAGGGGAAACAACATGAAAAAGGAGGCTGAAAAAGAGGGTAAGGGGCACATATGCAAATGGAGAGAACTAAAGTCTAGTTTCTGCCCTTAATAAAGGAAGGCACAGTGAGGAGCTTGTTACTCTACCCTCCAGCCATCCAGAGGGTAGAGTTGAGGGGGGGGGGGGAGGAGGGAGAAGGGGTAGTGGTGCCAATCAAAGCTTGAATTAGTGGCATTGTGATAAGATTAGGAGAATTCAGCTAGGTGGCTCAGCAGATAAAGTGCTAGACCCAGAAGTCTGGAAGACTTTAGTTCAAATCCAGCTTCAGACACATACTAGCTACGTGACCTTGGGCAAGCCATTTAACCTCTGTTTGCCTTAATCTACTGGAGAAGGAAATGGCAAACCACTCCAGTATCTTTGTCAAGAAAACTACTTGGAGGGTAAGGTGTACCTTGTTAAGAAGAGCTGGACACCACAACAGAATATGAGAATAGAAGTAATGACCTTAAAATGGAAGGAGCATTTTGTTTGAGGAATTTAGGCCAAACGAATAGCAGCTTGTAAGCACAAGCAAGGTGGGATTTTTGTTGTTTTCTTTTTGGAGTTCAGTTTTCCAGGCTCAGGCTAAATTGTGAACATCTGAAGGACTAATCTCCTTTGAACCTTCCTTGATAAATCACAGTTGTATTGAGGCAAATAGGTTTCCTCCCTTCTGGCTCTGAGCCAATCAGGAGCTGAGTCTTTGTTATACTTTCTGGCAGGTTGGCATTTTGTTTTGGGGGTCTGCTCATGAGAAGAATCTTTTGATTTCCTAGGTGAGACTCTGACAGCTCAGATGTCTATGCTCCCTCAATCCAGCAATATATGCAAAGTGGATAGCAATATTGCTTTACTCAGAGAGTTGGAGCCCTGTCTGTTGGTCTTTGTGCAAATTTCTCTGTATTTTCTCCAAGTTCAGGGTGCTGACCTTTCCCCTGAACTACTGAATGTAATTAAAGTCAGATTATTGACCCCTTTAAAAGTTGTCTTTCCCTTAAGAAAAGCAGATCAAAGAACTTGTGCTAGCAGGTCATCCTGGGTATGCTAGGGTGCTACACAGTTGCAAAGTAGTGTCAGGAATATTAATAGGGAAAGAACTTACTTTTCACCAATATTTACTTGGAAAGCTTGCAGTGTTTCCTATTTTATAAACTTCTTGCTTTTTGCTTTAGATGGATGCTTTTTATCCCACTTTAAAAATCCCTCTATGCTTATACTTTGTAGGATTTTAGCAAAATAAGTTGCATTCTGTCAAAGGCTTTTTCTACATTTTGTTAGTTTTCTACATTATCTTTTCTTAATATACTGGATCCTTTGAAGAATCTACTTTTATCAGTTTTCTAGTTTAATATTAAAGGAAATGACTGTCATTGGGACATGACAATATTTTTTAATTGAAGTTGTTGACAGGAATGACTTAAATTGTCTCCTCTAAGCAATTTGTTATGTACTCAATCTGTATATTTGTACCCCTGGCTTCCTGCATACTAGACATTGTCACTTGGATGTCTTTCAATCATTTCAAAATCAACATGTCTATTCATTTATATTCAATAAGCACTGATTAGGCACCCATTATATCTAGAATAAAAGCAAACTCATTATGCCCTTCAAAGCTAGATGCTTCCTTATTTCTATTAATTCTCCTTGTTATCTCCAGCTTGAAATTTTGATTCTTTGCAATCCATTATCTTGTGCCCCTATGTCCATTTTTTTATTCCACTTCTGTCAGTTCTACCCATCAAATTGATTTATGCTTGAACCATTGCACAAATTCCTCCAACAGGTTTTCCTGCTTCCAATTTTTCCTGTAGATTGTAGACTCTTAAAAGGGACAAGGACCACAACATTAATATTTATATTCTCAAAGTGCCTAGCATAGTGCCTTAAATACAATGTGCTCATTAAATATTTGTTGAATTATTTACATTGTTTCCTTGCTCATTAACCACCAGTGGCTCCCCAGTCCTTTACAGGATAAAGTCTACTCTTCTTAGCTTGATATTTGAAGCCTACTAACTAGCCTCAAACTACTTCTCCAGTTTTATTTTCCACAACATCCTAACAAAAATAAACCCTCACTTCAGCTAGCTGATTAACTCATTATCTCATGACTCCTCCTTGCTCATATCATTCCCCATATTCCATCTGGAATACAGAGCAAGATGTTCAGCTAATTTTGAGCAGCCATTAAAGAGTTTAGGTCATCTGACATATGCTTATAAGCTTTGCAAATCCCACTTTGCTGAATTATAGACTTCCAAGGCTGAAAGTACTTTCTGGGATCACCTATGTATTTATAAATACTTGCCAAATGACTAAAACTTCCTTCAGGCAGTACCACAGTACCACTATTCAAATTAAAATGCAATAGAAATGTTAAGTAAAGCTCTGGGTTAGGGGCCTGAGGAACATACAAAGATCAATAAACCACATTTCCTGGTTTTTGGAAGTTTATATAGTCTAGGGATTAGGGAATAGTTATTTGAGTAACAAATTAGAACAGGCATGAGAACATAGGGATGCTACATAGAGCCATACAAGGTCAGAGGAAGGAAAAGGAAACCCCTCCCAGAACTTATCTTGTTGGAAAAGTTCTCTAAAGGGGAAGACTCTATAAATTTTCTTTATCAACCATTCTAATATAAAAAAATCCTTTAAGTCAAAATCAGTTCAATAAACATTTATCCAGCAGTTTCCTGAACTTTAAGGAGGTAGAGAAAATTAAAGGCTTAGCTAAGATTAGGAAATTCTTTATTGTGTCTTTTTGCTTCCTCAGGTAGTATGCTGAAATCAGAATGAAACCGAACCAGGATTCAAACGTCCTATATTTATTTCAAGCCCCATGAAAAGGCGGCCAGGCTCCAAGTTAAACTTTGTACCTCTCTTCCTCAGACCAGTTCGTTCTAGCACCTTTTCCACTGGCCCTGAACACTTAATAAATTTTTTTTGCTCAAGTCAGGTGAAAATTGCTTCCTTTATGCAACCTAGGAGTGATCGTTAAAGGTCTCGGGGTACTGTTCGTAGGCTTCCTTGGTAACTTATCTCTAGTGCCATTCCTGTGGGAGTAACTCATTAATTATCCAAAGCCTCTAAATATGCTCAACTAGTGATTTTCTGTTTCTGCCCCACCCTGGTTTAGATACAAGTGGTCTGGAAAATGTAGTTCAACCTGTCTCTTACCTCTTCCAAATGGCTCTTGTCACTTAGAAGCATCCATTTTCTGGAGGGATCTAAGGAAGAGCCTTAAATCTAAAACAACGTATCAGGGATCCCTGGCAGGAGCTGAAAGCAGGCAATGCTGGAATCTACCAAGAAGTCCATTTGGGTTCATGCACCCATGCAGTGGGATAGTATTTAATTAACTGTCATCATTCTAATTGCACACATTTTCCATCCCAGTCTCCAGTTTCCACTGTACTTTTAATCTAAATGGTTTTCAGTGTGATTCTTCTGAAAGGCACTTTCCCCTCCCAGAAATACTTAAAACAGCGGTGTCTCCTGCTGTAGTCAATTACTGTAATTGCAGCAACTGGTGGGAAGGGATGCAAACTCTTTTAGACTTAAGGAGCTGAGCCTTCGATTTCTTGTGAAGAGGGAAGCCCCTTCTAGCAACACAGGTCAGCACCTCGCAAAGCACAGCCTCAAGTGACCTGCCCAGGATCCCACTCTGCTTGGGGCTTTCCAGGATTAAGAAAGTACACGTGCTCCTGACCGTTACATAACACAAACAAAACAGCACATTTCCAAATGTTTCCACTTCTACCAGAAGAGGGGGATAGCAAGAGGATAATGAGGTCCTCGCGGCACAATCACCACCTGAGAAGGGCCAAAGAGAAGCCGTGACCCGGGTGTTTTCTCCCTAATGGAGCTTTTCTTCAGCGGTCGTTTCAGCGTCTCGGAAAGGCCCAGAGGCCAGAGCTCCTCCAGAAGACAGCCTGGGAAGTAAGGAGAAAGGAGGAGGGCGGAGACAGCGGCCAGGAAGGAACCCAGGCGCGCGCAGGCAACCACATTTCCAGGGACCGCAGGCGGAGGTTTCCCACAAGGAGACAACTACATGGGCGGGGCTTCAGGCCTGGGGGCGGTGTCTGGCCGGGCCCGCGTGCCGGACCTCCCCAGAGCAGCCAATGATTGCGATAAGGGGGAGGGGCGGACGCTAGGGACTGGTTCAAACTGATCGGGCGGAGGGCTTTTACCGGAACAGGCCTAGAAGGAGCCGGTCCTGCTGTGTTCCCCGCCTTCGAGTGATGCGTCCAGGGACGAGAGTGTGCGTGCGCAGGAGCCGGGAGAGAAGGGTGGGGACTTCTTTTTCGTTTCCCTTTTTCTTTGAGGGAAAGGAGGAATAAAGGGAGATAGCGGGAGGTAGAGCCCCACCCAGCTCCTGGCGGGGGTGGGGGTCTCGACATCACGTGTTTGTGGCCGGCGTCACCGCCTGGTACCCAGGCCCTGTGGCCTAAACCAAACTGGTTTCTGTGCCTAAGGCGCGGCTCCGTGTGCGGCACTCCAGAGGAGGTGCCAGGCGCTTTCGGAGTGCTTACTTTCGGCACTCCTGGGCCAGGGAAGTTCTTAGAAGGGGAGCAGGCAGAGGAAGGTGAACAGGCTGTGCTTTGAGGGTCCCCCTTTAAAAGATCTCCAGTGCAGAGGTTTGGAAGAGCAAGGCTCTCGGTTACAAGGCTTTGTGGGGGGACAGTCGAGCTTTTAAGCGATGTTGGAATGAGTGATTTAGAAATGACTTTATTGGTAATGTTTCAAGTTACACTAGGTGCAACTCGACAGCTCAAAGAGGATTCTGGGGATATGGGTTCATATATTGTCTCAGCAACTTAAGGGGGCAGTAAGATCTTGATACAAAATGAAGAGGCTGTAAGGTGGTCTCTGCGGAGCCTTCCAGCTGCCCATCTGTGAGTTTGTGAAATCACTTGAAATCTTTGGGCCCCGGTTTTCTCACCTGTAAATTGGGGCTTGGACTTCGTCTCTGAGATGTTTAATTCTTATATTTATGATCCTTTAAATTATCCGAATTCCCAACTCAAGTAAAATCCCGCAGATTCTTATTTTTGTTTTATGCATCCAGGTTACATTATTATCAGCGATCTGAACCATTCAAGGTTAATTGAAATTGATGGTAGTTTCCAAATGCAGCCGGAGTCCAGAAAATGTGAGGAGGAGCCCCCTTCCCTTTTATGGGGTTTGGATCCCGTTTTTTTAGCATTTGCAAAATTGTATATAAAGGATATACTGCGCATCAAAGAGTCCCAGCAAGCTCCAGGTATGTAGTTTTTGAGTACAGTTGGCACAACCAGCCCTTTACCTTGCTGCTGGGGTTATCACTAGTCTTATTGTCAACATGAGGTTTGCAAAGTGCCTACTTGGGTATTTGGCAGAAATGTTGCATTGGTTCCTTGGTGCCTGTGAATATGACTGGCACTTTTTATTTAACTCAGGATCAAATTACAACTTTTTGTTGTTTATTTAGGAGCCTTTAAAAAAACATAAGGGGATCATTTTTGTAAAGAAGCAACTATTCTGTAGTCTGATCAAATTTTCAGTTGCTTAAATGTCCATTTGGCTTCCTTTGTACTTGCCCTTTACTTTCTCTTAAATGTTTGCTCTTACCCCTTAACCTGTTGGTTCCATATAAATGATCACAGATGGGATAATACCTCACATTTCTGCTGTACAATGAGCCTGCGATTAGGTATTGTCTAGGTTTTATAGATGAGGTAATCGGCCCAGAAGAGTTGAAAATAAGTTGTCCCAACCTGCATAATTAGCCATGAGTAGAAACAGTTTTGGGCCCCAGTTCTTGGGTTTCTGAGTCTAGGCTTACCCCCATACTACCTTATGCCTGCCTAACAGCAAACAAATAGGTAGAGACAGAATTGATCAGTATATATTGGTGTATTGACTACTTCCCTTCCATGGCAAAATTTCTTGCCATGTCAGAGTTTCGCAAAAAACATTTATTTCCCAACCTATTTGTTCTGCCATATTTTAAAATGTGAGGTCTAAGTAGGAAAGAAAGCATATTTACAGCTCAGAAGGTTTCCTAGGCAGTTATAACCCAGGTGGTAAAGTTTTGTCGTTTTGGTGAGATAATAGTAATATCATAAATAAACTTATTTATAATAAATGCTTTAATGTCTGCAAAGCACTTCACATAACATATCTAATTTATGCCTCATGATACATCCATCAGGTAGGTATTACAAGGACTACAATTCCCATCTTATAGATGATAAAACTGAGGCTCAGAAAAGTTTTACTGATTTGCCCAGTCATGTTCACATGTCTAAGGGCAAGATCTGAATCTACGTCTTCTTAACTGCTGTACTCTTTCCACTAGACCAAAATTCTGCCACAGGTTCCCCACCCTTGACACTAGACCAATTTTAGGCATTCAGTAGAATGTAAGCTCCCTGAGAGTACAGGTTATGTTGGGACAGGGTGGTGCAGTGCCCCCTGAGTTCAAATCCAGGCTATATCTAGTAGCTGTATGACCCTGGGTAAGTCTCTCTGTTTCCCTCAGTTTCCTCATCTGTAAAACGGGGCAAATAATAGCACCTACCTCCCAAGGTGGTTGTGAGGATCAAATGAGATCATTGTAAAGTGCTTAGGACAGTGCCTGGCACATAGCTGACACTAAACAGATGTTATCTGTTAGTATTTGACAACTCAGGACTGCCTAGTACAGTGCTTGGTATATGAGAGCCTAATAAATGCTTCTCTACTGTTTAGTTCTACATCCTGGTAACATTTAGATAGCCTTTTACTCTGTAATTTCTACTACACCTTTCCTAATCATTGTTGGAAATGGTATGACTTTTTGCTTGTTTCCTATTGGAAGACAGCCAGCTTTCCCCTCAGGCATCTGTTTTCCAGAACAGTTCAGTATTTTTCGTAGCTCATCTCCTTGGGAAGAAACTAAATCATACCAAATGCCACTCATATGGAAAGATCCATTGTAGATGAACGAGGCTGAGGGGAGTGGAGAATGGGGGCGGGAAAACAGGAGTAATATAGATCTGTTGCCAAGGCTTACCTTTTTCCATTGTGTTAGAAGACTAAAAATTGCTTAAGACTAACAGTGCATTCTGATCTACTGTAAAAGGTAGTATTTGGTATTTAACTAACTAGAAACATTTCCTTTAAAGAGAAAATCAAGGCTCTGTACCAGGAAATTTTTTTTTATTCAGGATCCCTCTTGAGTCCCAGGGAATGTGAAAACTACTCAAGAGTCCTGGAGTGAAGCAGTACACTTTTGGCCCCAGAAGGCTGTACTGGATGACATAATTCATATTATTTTTTTCTAAAAGAGGAAGGATTCTGAGAAACAGTGACTAATGTTCAGAAGAAACACTGGCAGATAGAGATTTACCTAGCTTTTCCCTTGGTTCCTTTTTGTTGTCAGGCTGTTTTTTAATACTTCCCCAAACTCTGTATGTTTGTGTAATAGGATAGTATATATTGATATTTAGGACTCTTATACGTTAAAATTGTACATTTTGATTTCTATGAGTTGATTAAAGTCATTAGAGTAACATAAATATTAATCTTCTAGGAACCAGCCATACTTTAATTTCTAGCTCTCATACTTGTGGAAGAATCCTTGTCTGAATTGCTTTATTTTTTCTTGGTGTCTGTCATTCCAAGTAGGCCACTGGGCATTGTGGGGCAGTGGGAAGAATACTATATTTGAACTCAGAGGACCTGGGTTCAAATCCCAATTTTGCTGTTTATTATTGTGTTATCTTGGACAAATCATTTAACAGATTACTTAGCCTCTCAGGACCTTGGGTCCTCTTCTCTAAAATGAGGTCATAGGACTAGATGATCTCTGAGTTCCCTTCCAACTCCGAATCTATGACCCTATGATCTCTTTAAGTCTAGGACTTGAATATTTAACTGTTTGATAGCATAGGAAAAAATGACATCAATAATACATTAACATCATCATTTATTTCATACATGATAGATGCGAGATGTGCACCCTGCTTCATGTTTACTTCTTTTGCAGGTGTATTTTTTTACAATGGGCACCCAATAAAACAAGTGGATGTTTTAGGAACAGTAGTTGGAGTGAGAGAGAGAGAGTCATTTTTCAGCTATGGAGGTAAGATCAGTTTTCTTTTCTTTAGTTTTTCTTGTTATAGTTGTCTCCCTTCTTGACCAAACATTACTTTAAAAGCACACTGTCTCAGAGAACATTGGGGAATGGAAAGTAAGCTCTGTTAGAGTCCGTGTGTTATACTCTAGAAGAGAAACAAACCCCTTGGGAGCCATTGCCTTTGAACTGAGAGGAAAGTAAGGCATCAAATTAGAATAAACATGGATATTAGAGGTGAGAGCTAACAGCTGAGAAAGGATGTGGATAGACTTTGAAAAGAAGGTAGACAAAAGGAGCTATTTGGTAGGATAGATAGCCCTGAACATTGCCATGGCCACTGAAGGTATTGTATTATGGCATTTATGAAAATTGATCATAATGGAGACTCTGAGGAATCATGAAAAGGTTGATTTATGTATGTTCTTCTTAAGAAGGCAGGGTAGGAGGGGCAAGATATTGTAGAAATATTTTTCCATACAAAATCCCTAGTTTCAGATTTTTTTTTAAATTCTAGCACATTTACTACAAAAGTGTAAGTTACAATGAGCAATAATATGAGCAAGTTGTTTGTACAGTTGTTGTTTTATTGTGATGACAATAAAGGAGGCATCACAGTGGTTAGAACATGGTTATTGCTTGGTAATTTTACAAAGGTGGAGGAGCCCACTGTAGCTGAGAGTTTGAAGGGGTCAGGAAAGTTTTCTGTGTGAAACTTGACTGGTTCCTGGAGGTTAGACAAGTGATTAACCTTCTGTGTGTGTGTGTGTATGTGTGTGTATGTGTGAGAGAGAGAGAGAGAGATCCTATTCATATTTTGCTTTATGTGGGAACAAATGGGAGGAGCCAGGTCCTAAGAGTTTTTAGTTTTTCACAGACAGTAAGTTTAAGAAAAGATGAAATATCACCACATGTCATTGCCATGTATTAGATTTACTAGCTATAAATTGTTTATACTTACAAGGTTTGAGCATTGAGAATTTTTCCCAAGCCCTTTGTGTTTTCTCATTGTCTTCATTTGTACCCTAGAATAGATGGTCTTGTCAGGTATTCCCTATTGAAACTTTTCTTGTGTAGTTTTCTTTTTAGTGTTATATGCTTTTATTCCCATAGGAACAAAGGGTGCTGGACTCTTCCATTTTTACCAGCTTGCTCATTTGGATAAGCCTTTATTAAGGGCCTGCTATGTGCCCAGCCCAGAGTTAGATGTTCTGTAGGAAATAAGGGAAGCATGAACCAATTCCTTCCCCTCCAGGAGCTCATAGAAGAAACAGATTCAACCTGCTGGAAGGCTAATAGTGATTTTTAAAAGAATCATTACATAGATCTAAACAAGGATATTATCTCTTCCGTAAAATAAATAAAGATCTAAGAAAGATTTGGGGGTGTTTGACTGTGATTGAATAAACTTTCCCAGAGCAGGAGGTTGCTAAGAGAAAGAAACCTTTAAGGTCTGTGTTGGAAATAGTTGGAAATAGAATGAATAATTCAGAATGAAAATAACTTCTAAGCCTAATCTCTCCCACTAACAGAGTCAAAGCTCTTTCTGTTTCTGCTGTCCAGAGACCTTATTTTAGCTTTTAGAATGAGTACCTGCCAGGCTGCCCCTCCCTGTTCTTTCCTCAGTTTTGGTCGGCCTGACTCACTGGAAGCTATACTTGGGCTATTTCCTGTTCATGCTGTTTGACTTGTCTCACAGCTAAAAACAAAAGGGTGACCAGGGCAGGCCTGGAAAGGAACTGGTATTGCATCAGCTAGAGAGTAGTGCCTTACATAGCACTGTGGCGATCTATCCCCCTCTAAGCCATTCAGTAACAGTGGCCTCAGAAAGCTTTTGGCATTCTTCTCCTCATTGGCTTTTTGGGCCTCTTTTGCCATTTGAGTTAGTCTTTTTTTTTGGATGTTATTTTCTTCAGTCTTCAATTCTTCAGTTGACTCTCTTTTCATGATTTTCTTGCATCATTCTCATTTCTCTTCCCAATTTTTCCTCTACTTCCCTTACTTGCTTTTCAAAATCATTCTTGAACTCCTCCATGGCCTGTAACCAGTTCATGTTTTTCTTGGAAGCTTTTGATGCAGGAGTTCTGATTGTATTGTCTTCCTCCCATTCCATGCTTTGATCCTTTTTGTCCCCAAAAAAGGAATCTAAGGTCCGATTGCTATGCTTGCTTTGCTTCCTCTGCTTGCTCATGTTGCCGCTCAGTTACTTGACTTTTGAACTCTTTGCCACAGTAGAACTATACTTCCAGAGAGGAGAGCTTTGTCCCATGTCACTGGGGTTTTCATAGCTGCCAGAGCTATTAGTTGGGTGCCCTCTCTGAAGCCCCCACAAGCTCTGGCCCACTGGCCACACACCCCAAGACCACCACCCAAGACAGCTATCCAGATCCAGGCAGGTTAAAGCAAGAATGATTACTCTCTAAATGGTCGCTTGGTCCCTCTACAATCTGCAGGCCTGGAGTTCTGGAAGCAGCCACATTGCACAGCCACTGTGCCTCCCCAGCTTCTCACCCTGGGGGCAGGGGCCAGATAATGCTCTTGTGTACTCCCCCCCTGCCAGTTCCACAGTTCCAACAAAGTTCCACACTGACCTTTTTACTTGCTCTTTGTTATCTATGGGTTGATAATTCTGGAAACTGCCACAGCTGCTGGTGATTCTCTTTCCTGAAGTCTGCTCCAGCCACTGCTGGTCAAGGCTGCCCTCTTGGCTCTACCCCTCCCTCAGAAGGCAGCCTCGAAGAGTCTGGAGGGAGCATATATATATATATACACATATATACATATACATATATAGTGTATGTATGAGTAAGTGTTAGACTCTCCAAGGGGAAGGTACTAACGGTTGGGGGTACCAAGAAAGATTTCTTGCAAAAAGAGGGGTTTCAACTGAGTCTTGAAGGAAACCAGAGAAATTAAGAGGAGGAGATGAGAAAGGAGACCATTACAAGCAAAGGGATAGGCATTGCAAAGATGCAGAACTAGATATGAAGTGGCTGGAAGTATGGCTTGCCTTGTAATTAGGAAGACCTGCGCTTAAGACCTGCCTTTACCATATACTAGCTGTGTGACTGTCAAGGATCATTCATCTCCCAGGGATCTAGACAGTTCTCTAGGGCTATAAGTTATAAATGAGTCACTTCTCTGCTTTGATGAAGGAGTTTCTATACCAGAAATCCCCCACACTGATAAAATTACATGGTAGATCCACTACCAATAAAAGTTTGTCTAGATACTTAATAATGTTTAGATTAATGGCATCAATTTTAGATAATTGTTGGGACCAAAGTAATCTATTAACTGACAAAGAGGTGCTCTTGTTTACAGATTCCAATCCTGGCCCACCTTCTTCAACTTAGTTTGTCAGTCATTAACTTTGTTCTTTCTAAACACCTTGTAGAAAAATTTTAAGACATTTGTCCCACCCAGTCTGGATTGGCTTGGTCTAGATTGACTCCTGCCAAGCAGACCCCCTTGCCAATGTGCTGTTTCGTATGTCATAGGAGCAGAATAACTCAAGTGTCCTTCCACTCATGAGTTCATGCAAAAATCATGAATAAAAGGGGAAGAAAAGAAAGGGCTTAGGTTTTTTTTAAAATTAATTTGAGCACACTCTGATTTCTGTTTGTCTTGAAACAGTATGACTGGCCTAGCATGTTATGACCAACACCTACAGTTGTCATGTAAGAGAGTTCTGAAGACATTTTCAGATATAGTCAATTAGTTGATTTGTTTTTCTCAAATTATTTATTTCAAATGGGCATCTATTAGGGGAGGGTTGGGACAGTTAGTGGGTAGTAATAGAGATGCAAAAGAAAACATAAAACAAAGCTTGTTGGGGCAGAGTCAAGATGACAGCATAGAAGCAGGAGAACTCCAGGAGTTCCCCCTATAACCACCTCAGATACCTATAAAATATGACTCTAAACAACTTTTAGAGCTCCAGAACCCACAAAGTGACAGAGAAACAAATCTCTCCCATTGAAGGCAGCCTGGCAGGTGGACAGGAAGGATTCATCAAAGCATGCTGGGAGCTGAGACCAGCCCCACATGAACTCATGGTTTTAGGCCCAGGGCAACCTAGACCAGTCTCAGCTGGAGCATTCAGGAGAGTGGATCACCAGCAGCTATGACAGTTTCCAGAATTATCAACCTATCAATGCCAAAGACAAAGTGAAAGGTCAGTGGAACTCGGCTAAATTTGGGGGAGAGGAGTGAGTCAGGCCATCTGCCCCCAGAGCCAGAAGCGGCAGCCCTGCTGCTACCTCCATATGGCTGCTTCAGAGCTCCCGGCCTGCACATTGCAGGGGGGCAAAGCAACCATCCAGAAGCTAAATGCTCTTGCCTTAACCTGCCTGGATAGGGATAGTAGTCTTGGATGGTGGTCCTGAGGTTTGTGACCAGTGAGCCAAAGCTGGTGGGGTCTGCAGAGACAACACCCCCTTATAGCTCTGGCAGCTGCAAAAACCCTAGGGATTTGGGGTAAGGCTCTCCCCTCTGAAAGCAGAGTTCTACTGAGCCCAAAAATCAAGTAATTGACTGGCAGTATGAGCAGACAAAGGAAGCAAAACAAGAACAATCATCCAACTTCAGATTCCTTTTTTGGGGACAAAAAGGATCAAAGCATGGAACAGGAGGAAGACAACACAGTCATAATTCCCACACCAAAAGCTTCCAAGAAACATGAAGACTACCTACAAGCCACAGATCAGCTTAAGAAAGATTTTGAAAACCAAATAAGATAAGTGGAGGAAAAATTGGGAAGAGAAATGAGAATGATGCAAGAAAATCATGAAAAGAGAGTCAAAAACCTGACTGAAGAAAATAACACCTGAAAAAATAGACTAACTCAAATGGCAAAAGAGACCCAAAAAGCCAATGAGAAGACGAATGCCTTAAAAAGCTGAATTTGCCAGATGGAAAAAGAATCTCAAAAGCTCACTGAAAAGAATAATTCCTTCAAAATTAGAGTAGAGCAAATGGAAGCAAATGACTTTATGAGAAATAAAGATACAATTAAACAGATACAAACAAATGAAAAAATAGAAGGCAATGTGAAATATCTCCTTGAAAAAAACCACTGACCTGGAAAATAGATCCATGAGAGACAATTTAAAAATTATTGGACTACATGAAAGCCATGATCAAAAAAAGAACCTAG
>JAQQSW010006795.1:0-13861 GCA_028646575.1 Pseudocheirus occidentalis | reverse complement strand
ATAATAATAATAATGGCTATTATTATGATTATTAATTATATGCAACTGGGAATTAAGATATACAGGCACTGGGGTAGGGAGATCCATCTTGCCCTACCAGAAAGTCAGAGGGGTGATTGGGTGGGGGGGGTGGGACATAGGACATAGGGGAGGACATAGGAGAGAACAGATTGGGAGAGAGGGTATACAAGGGGATCACTGTTTTGGGGTGGTGGGTAGGGGAAAGATGGGAAGAAAATTCATAACTCAAAATCTTATGGAAATGAATGATGTAAACTAAAAATAAACAAAAGTTAATTAAAAGAAAAAAATTAAAAATTAAAAAAAGAAATTCTGGGCAGTTTTCTTCTATTATTTCCTTCATTATGGCTTTAAGACTTTTTTTTTGTCCTGTCATGTTCTTCTAGGTTATCTTAATACATCCTGCCTTTGAGATAAGTTTTGCTTGCATAGTGAGCATATTTTCTTTTAATGTTATTGTTTTTCCTCTCTTGCTCACTTTCTGACCCTCTCCCCTCTAAATCACAGTTTTCTTTGGGGGATGGATCTCAAAGCATCTCAGCCTGGGCAATTTATGGTTCAGTAACCTAAGTTGCAGTCCCAAATGACTTTAGGTGGTCAGAACTGGTCTGGATGCTGTGCTCTTTCCCTCTGGGTTACTAGAACATTGTATGGTCCTTCCCTTCTTTAATTCCACACCTCTCCTCATACATATAGTGGTATCATGTCCTTTTCCTTTTGTTTCTTGTTCTTTTCCTTGCCACTGGCGGTTTGGTGCTTTGTACCACTGGTGCTACTGAACTGTGTCCCTGGCAGCCTTTTATGTTAGAAGACTGTGGCCACGTTTGCTGGTGTAGTGCCAATACAATATTTATAGCACCCACAATCACTATAAATGTATGACCATGACTATAAATATTCCTGCATGATGCTTGACCACAAAATATAACAAACAATCTATATAAAATAAGTGAAGGATTTATTTAGACACTGGAAAACTTAATTCCAAAACTAGTAAGCCAATTCCATCATAGTAGCAAAGCAGTTAATAAGCCATAACAACACAGAGAGCCACAGCATCCTTTAGCCTTCCCACCAATCAATATAAGATCAATATTTACTCACAAACCTGACCAACTCCTATAAGATCAATATTTACTCACAAACCTGACCAACTCCTTGCCTGAGCATCCTCTCTCTAGCTCTGACTCCCAACTTCTTGTGGGTCTCTGCTCCACCCTTCAGCAAACTCCTCCCACCACAGGCTCCATGTGATTATATTCAGCCTATTAGGGGGCAGAGTCTACTTTCAAATCAATGAAGGTCTTCAAATTCCCTTAGGCTTATTAAGGGGCAGTGAAGATCTTCAAATTCCCATTCCCATTACAGCTGGCTATCATGACCAGGAAGAATTTCCTGCAGCCTTCATCCAAAGACTTCCCAGCACTGGAAAGGAGAGGGGGGCAGGCTGGTATTGGGGTAGGTTTTATCTGGGGCCTATGTTAATGTCCTTGTATCTGCTAGTGCAGGATAAATGCTGGTTTCATGGGAGGTAGGGTATGGTTCCTGAGTGAACTCAAGGTCAGTGAGTAACAGGTCACTTTTTTTTTTTTGCTTTTAGGAGGGGGGAAGGCAGGGCAATTGGGGTTAAGTGACTTGCCCAAGGTTACACAGCTAGTAAGTGTTAAGTGTCTGAGGCTGGATTTGAGCTCAGGTCCTACTGACTCCAGGGCCAGTGCTCTGTTCACAGCCCCTCCTAGCTGCCCCATCAGTTCCTTTTTAAATTTTTCTTTTATATTTTGGGTATCCTAGACCATGGAGAGAGCTGAAGCTTTATCTTTGATGCATAATTTCTGTTTTGGAGAGCTTTGAGTTGTTGTGGGGATCATAAAAAATGTCTAGTCCTCCTCGTTGCTCACGTGACTGGAAAGTATATAAATTATTATTTCTCTTTGCTATATTCTTAGATAAATGGGTTTACTTACTATTCACTCTTTGTGATAGTCTCTTGTATAAGTAACATTAAATGGGAAGGAGTCAAGCCTGAACATTTAAGTATTGGGTATCTTTTTCTCTTTTAAGGGAAAAGCAACCAGGTGAGTAGCTTGAACCTTAAAAAAAATTTCCATTGGCCAGCAATATGTAGGGGGACATATAGATATAATTTTAGGCCTATACCCAGTGGTATGTTAGAGCCAGCTCAAACTAGTTAACAAGAGCTGAAATTTTCAATGTGACTATTCACACTTTGGAAATAGGTAAATGCTACAAGTCAGAACTTGAGTTATTGTTTTGTTGATCATATAGACTTAAGAAATTTATGAAGAAAATTTAAATGCTGCAGATTAAACTAAAAAGTATGTTGCATACATTCCTCTTCCTCCAACTCCACGTACACTAGAGATTTTATTGTTAACCATTTTGCACACTACTTATACCCCTCTTTCCTCTTTTTCAGAGGAGAACAGTGTGCTCAACTTTGTTACCCCTTCTCCTGTTCCCTCTAGGCTGGAATAAAAGTTTACTTCAGAGAGGAGTTAACAAGTTTCCAGAGAATTATCTTTGTACCTCTCCACGAAGCACATTTAGACAACCTGTGTCGACTTAAAAATAACCTAGATAGACAACACATAATACCCTACTTCCACTAGGGATGATGTCCCTGGATTGTTGGGACATGAAGCACTCTTACCTAGTGATTTGTATTTTGGAGTCTCTGAAGATAAACTGTAGTCCCCTACAAACCAGTACAGCCCTTGTCTGATAGAGAATCTCAAGGATGTTTGTCACCTTGCTACAACTTTAACACATAATGACACTGAAGGGAATAAGCAATAGCACAATGACTGAGTTCCTTGTCAACACTTTCAACAAGGTAATGGTGCTACTGAGACACACGTTTACACTTGTGGGACACAAATTTGCAAACTGTTGGAAGACCATTACACACTTAAGACTCTTACACATACTGCATATTCTCAGTGTCTGGAGAGGCCCTGCAAAGACGATCTACTGTAATCAGTTATTGCCACCAGGAGAGTTAGTTGCATTCTTTGGCCAGCAAATTGAGAATGGTAAGAAATCTCATCTGCCAGTCAGTCTTTCTTATTAAGACAATAGCTCAGTACCTGATTTTCAAATGAAGAAGCCTTTGCATACTTTATATCGGCTTCTAATAGCATTGCTAGACATCCTGGGCCCTCCTGAAGTACAGATTAAGAAGGTAGAACTATGGTTCTGATGAGGAGTATGATCAGCCGTTGTCATCAACTAGCATTGGCATATCACAGGATAAGTCAACAAGTTACAGAAGAATTAGGACTTTCCAGCCAGTAACCATATTCATTTATGATATCCCAGAAATACTGATAAAGCAGTTACAAATGTTCACTTATGTAGATGTTGCTGCTTAAATCTGTTTTTCCTCATAGTTGCCTTGTATTAGCACTCTATGCGTATTGTATAATTTGTCAACTACGATTAGTTTGTTGTTGTGTGCATAATAATCTGGGTGTTTTACATAGATTGCCAGTGCTAATAAAGCCTGAAAATAACAATTCTTCTGGTAAGACTTGGACTGGCTGTCTTGAAAAGGAGTCCAAAGTCACTAAAATCATTTGAACTTATATTTCTTCTCAACTCAGGAAGAGAGAAAGCTGATTTCTTACTCCATCTGAAGTAAGTGTTAAAATGCAACACCAGCACCTTAACTAGGTAAAAATTAGTATCAGTCAATCAATAATAGAGTTTAGATTGAATTTTAAAATTCCTTGAATGAAGTATAGTTATGTTGGCAGGATGAATGTTCATATTGATTGGTCACACTCTCCGGATCCATCTATAAAATGTTGACCTAATTATGGAATGGAAAGTTATTCAGGAAAAAGGAAACCAGAACAGGAGTGATGATATCAGGAGTGAAGCTGAAAACAGTCAGCTACCCTGGGACAACTGGTGAAGAAATAAAAGAAAGTAGAGCTGGGCTATGGCTGAGATGGGAGAAACAAGGAGGAGACTAGAGCTGCTGAGGGAAGTTCCAAGAAAAAGTCTGCTCTTTTTCCAACTGCCCCTCTCTGCACCTGTCTGTTAATATGCTGTAACATGGTCTGCTTTTTTCCCCCAGACGTTTCTGGGAACTTTGAATTTTGCCATAATCTGAAAGAGGCCAGAAGTAAATGTACACATACATTTAGAGAAGCAAATCTCTGCTTAATTTTGGGGAATTTTCTTAACTTGAGTCTCTGAGTGATTGTGATGGTATTCCTAACTTTTTGTTTAATATAAACGCTCTAAAGCACCGGAGGAAGGAACCTGCATGAACCCTATGGTTCATCTTATAAAAGAGATTATTTCAGTGGAGTGTTACACATATATCACAGTTTGTTCAGCCGTTGCCCAATTGGTGACTATTCCCTTTGTTTCTAGAAACAGCTCAAAGAAAATGTAGGGTGCACAGATTTAGAGTATCCACCCCAAATGTTCACATGGATTATTGGTGCCTGACCTGTGGTATAGCATTCTGAGCTCATATTTTGAGGTTGTCTTGGTTTGATGAGCCACAGTCAGACACTAGCATGTGTTGTCATTTTGATCCTCTTTAAGAATGAAGGACAACAACCAACCAAATCAGCTATTTGGCACAACAAAAAGAACTATTATAAATATTGTACTTTTGAGTGTTTTTCTCTTTTCTTTGGTCTCTGTTGAGTATAGACCTAGGTTCAGAAAATATGCATATTTTGATGACTGGGGTGGGGCAGAGCTACAAATTATGCTCCAGAATGTTGGGCCAATTTATAGCTTCACCAACTGTGAAGTGTGTAACAGTGTAAACAGTGTAACAGTGTGCCTGTCTTTAATGCCTCTCCAATAATTTCAAATTTCTGCTTTTGTCAACTTTGCCATTTTGGTAGATGTAAGATGGAACCTCAGAGTTGCTTTACTTTTCATTTTTCTAATTATTTGTGATTTGGAGTATTACTGTTGATAGCTTTGGTGTCCCAAGAACTGCTTTTTCACATCCATTGACCATAGAGTTGGAGAGTGGCTGTCATTCTTACACATTTAAAATCAGTTCATTGTGTAGCTTGGAAATAAGACCTCTATCAGAGGAACTTGCTGCAATGCTTTTCTCCCAGTTAATTATTTTCCTTCTAACTTTAAGTGTATTGGTTTAGTTTCTGCAAAAAATTTGATATTACACAGTAAAAAGTGTCCATTTCATCTTCTGTGATATCTCTCTCCCTTGTCTGTTCATTAACTCTTCTCCTATGTATATTTGTGACAGGTATTTTATTTGTGCTTCTCTAATTTTTTTTGTGATGTCACCATCTCATGTCTGAATTATGTAACCATTTGGAAGTTATTGTGGTATGAGATCTTAGTTTAAATCTTATTTTTCCCATATGGTTGTTTGTCATTGCTAAAAGTCTTTTTAAAAAATTAATATTGAGTGTTTTCCTTGAGTTGAGGTCTTTGGATTTATCTAAATTTTTTGTTTTTTAATCTGTTCCACAGATTGACTTTTCAATTTTGTGACAAGTTTGTTGTTATTTCAGCTGTGACTGACAAACTCCATTGGGGGTTTTCTTGGCAAAGATATTGGAGTGGTTTGCCATTTCCTTCTCCAGCTCATTTTACAGATAAGGAAACTGATTCAAAGAGGGTTTAAGTGATTTGCTCAGGATCACACACCTAGTAAGTATCAGAGGCCAGATTTGAACTCAGGTTTTCTCCAGGCTTAGTTGCCTGTGTCACCTAGTTGCTCTTTGTAACCAGTACCAAATAGTCAAAATTTTGATGGTTATTGCTTTATGGTATAGTTTGAGATGTGGAACTGCTATGGCCCCTTCTTTACCATTAAAAAAATTATTACCCTTGAGATTCTTAACATTTTTATTCCTCCAAATAAATGTTGGTATTATTTTTTGTGGCTCTCTAAAGTAGTTTGGTAGTTTGATTAGAATGGAACTAAATAAATTAATTTAGGTAGCATTGCCATTTTTATATTTCATTGGCCCAATTAAAAGCAATTAAAATTTCTTTATTTATTTTGTTCTGTCATTATTTCTGTCAATAGTGTTTTTTGTAGTCTTATCCTTAATAGTTACTGTGTGTGTCTTGATATAGGAGAGAACAGATTGGGGAGGGGATATACAGTGGGATTGCTGTTTTGGGGTGGTGGGTAGAGGAAAGATAGGGAGAAACTTTGTAACTCAAAATCTCATGGAAATGAATGATGTAAACTAAAAATAAACAAAAGTTAATTAGAATTTATTGTTAAATCTTCATTTTGGTCTATATCTTTTGTTTGGAAATTGAACCAGTTTTTATCCTTATTGCATTATGATCTGCAAAGGATATATCAATTATTTCTACTTTTTAATATTTAATATCTCTTGCCCTTATACGTGGTCAATTTTTGTAAAACTTCCATGTTGTATGTAGGATATGCATATTCTTTTGCTGACCCATTCAGAAGATACCATAAGTCTTTTGTAATTGCATGTGTTAGCAGATTCCCAAAAGAATGCTACTGTGAGCAGCTTTTAAGGTTCTGATTACACAGTATAGTGAACACTCTGTTTATTCCATTACAAATCAAGGCAGACATTCACAACAGATCACAATATAATATTCACAACATTACATCTTATCACAGAAAATCATAATATAATGTTCACAACAACTTAACATTAGAATGGCCACCTAGTTTTCACTATAGTGGCCACAGTATTTGGAACAAAGAACAAAAGAATAATCACCTGGTTTCCCTAAGGGGCAACCCTCCTTACTTAATCATTCAATCAATAATCAATCTTCCACTCATGAGGCAATCATAGATTAACTTAATCAGTCACTTATCTAGCAGTCAGTCATTAAATACAGTCCTTAGAAAATTACACAAACCCTCCACCCCTTGGTGTCCAGTGAACTTCAATTTCATCACACATGTTCAATATCCAAGAAGAAGCCTTTTCTTCATCTTGACTTGGGGTGGTCTCTCAGATTCCCTGGATCCCTTTCTATGGTCCCAGCTCCTACTTGAATCCACCAAACAGTCACCTGGATTCAGAAGTAGACAGTTCTTAAGTCCTTGTCCAGTCCTCCAGGAAGTTCCTGGTACACACCGAAGTTCACAGGGTCTAACACATCTCAAAACCTTCACCACTTCTTTTGCCAGGAGCTCAAGGATCAACCAAGCCACAAACAAAGTCTTATCATCCAATCATGTTTCTTCAGTCGTTCAGAAGTTCAGCTGGCCCTAGGACCCACAAGGAATCTCAGCCTTCCAGGTGGCCTTCCAGGTAGCCCTCCAGACAACCCTCTCAGGCTTCCAGGCAACTTCAGCCTTCACGAGATTCTGGTCTCATAGAAAACTCCAACTCAGTTCTCAGTCCAGCAAGCCCAGCTCCCAGATGCTGGGACAATCCTGATTCCTCCACCAGGAGGTAAATTCCTGACTCTGATTCTGTCTCTAGAATTCCTCTTATATACATACACTGACCTCCTGTTTAGGCCAACCCCCTCCTGCCTCAGCAGCAGGAGACAGAGTTCGCACCCTCTGTTCACATAGGAGATAGAGTTCACACCTTCTGTTTCTTTCACACAGGAGATAGAGTTCACACTCTCTGCCTCCTTTCACAGAAGTACTTAGCCTTTAGTCATTAAGGGCCAAGTACCTGCTAAATTAATTACCATTACATTTTTTTACTCTAGTTTCTCCAGAATTTTGTTCAGTTCAATATTTTCCCTTTTCTTTATCCTTCTGTTAGACTTTCCTAAAACTGGTAGAAGGATATTGAAGTCTCCTATCAGTGGGATGTTATTATCTGTATCTTCTTGACACTTGGATAATATTTCCTTATGAATTTGGATGCAAAAGCATTTGGAGCCCATAAGTTTATTCTTGAGCTTGGTTTACTTCTAATTCTAATTCTAATTCCAATCTTCTGGTTGGCAGATACTTGAAAACCTATGCCTTTTAACTTTCTGGTCTTCTGATCTAGCTTTTTTTTAAACTACCCTGGAGCTTCAAGATTGTAGAAATTGGAAAGCTTCCAAAATTTGTGCCTGTCTCTATTAGTTTCTCTGGCTAGGTCCCCTCCTCTAGTGTACACTGGCTTCAGGGGGTTCCCCCTTTGCCAACTTCAGCTGGATGAAGCTTTTCAGTTTTATTTCCTAATCATTCAATCTCAGACTTTAAAAAACCCCAAAACTTTTAGGACTATTTGTGAAGGAAATAGCCTTTTTCCCCTTCTATTCACTCTACCATCTTGACCATAAGTCTCTTTTAACTATCCCATTTATTACCTCAGGTAATAAAAAGAGACTTGTAGCCAAGATGTTGGAGTCTCCTGTCACTGTTGTGTTACTGTCTATATATTCTTGAAACTCAGATGCTTCCTTTATGAATTGTATGTGAAGGCATTTGGAGCATATAAATTTATTACTGATTGGTTTTTTGATTGGAACACTCTGGTTGGTAGGGGCTTAAATACCCAGGAGCACTCAACATCTTCTGCTCTATTGTGCCGTGTATATACTGCTGTGTGTTATATAGTGTCATAGAAATCTTGTCATCTCTTTTAATTCTTTTTTCTGTTTTTCCACTTTTATGCCTAAATCCCCTTGGAATAATTTGGCTTAATTGAGCAGACATCTAGGCCAAGTTTTTTTGCAAGAGCTTTTGGGGAATAGTTCTGAAACTGCTTTCCAGAATGGTTGGACAAGTTCACAGGGGCTAAATATTAAAAAAAATGAAACAAAAACCCCAACCCTTATAAATGTGCATTAAAAGAATAGGATTCAGTAACTTAATTTGAAACCCCAGGTAAAATCTACTGAGACAATGACAGACTAAATATGCATTCAAAATGGAAATAGGCATCGAGAATCTAGGCACAAGTTCACCAAGCTGAGTCTACCCTTTGTATGGGGCTAGTCAGAACTGAAAGCACATTACTTGCTACATAGGGGAATCATAGACAAGAAACCAAAAGTGGAAGCTGTTGCTTTCAGTATATGCAACACTCCATTTCCCTGCTGCCATAATTTTGTTAGGAGAGGACCAAGGGGCCACTTAGGGTTGTCCTCAAATTGTCTAGTATCTTTTTATTATTTTCTTATAATATTTATGATATAGAGGTCTAAGATTCCTGCATAGTTGACATGCCTTTGTTTTCTTGATCTCAAGGTATCTTTTCTAATATATTAAAAAAAATCCTTTCTCATGCAAACACCAAGTAATTTCAGGAGGAATGAAGCACTTAATAAATAGCGGTGGGGGCATGGAGGTAAGGATAGACTTTGTGTTGTAACTGATCTTTGAAGGAAAAAGGAACTCCAAAAGTAGAAGTGAGGAAGAAGCATATTCATTCCTAGAGCATGACTTGTTTGAAGGCTTAGAGGCAGGAAAAGAAATACTGAGTATGGTGAACATCAAATAGGTTAGTTTAATTAGAACATGAAATACATGATAGATAATAGTATGAAGGATATGAAGGCAAATTGGAGCCAGACTGTTCAGAGCTTTAAATGTTAAGCTGAGAAATTTTATTTTGTGTTAGCCACTGAAGATTCTTGAATAGGAGAGTGATGTGATCAGACCTGTGTTTTAGGAATATTGTTTTTATAGCTTTGTGGAAGATGGCCCAGAGAGGGAGAGGTTGAAGATGGACAAGGCAGGGAGAGACTGACAAGGAAACCAATTAGGAGGCTGTTGCAATAGTCCAGGCAAGGCGTAATAAAGGCCTGAATAAGTGATGATGACACTGAGATTATGAGCTTAGGTAACTAGAAGGATGATAGTGCCCCCCACAGGAAGAGGAAAATTTGGATGAGGCATGGAGTTTTGGAAATCTTGGATTTGAGATACGTATGGGCCATGTAGGTAGTGCAGTGGATGGCCAGGATTCTGGAAGACCTGAATTCAAATATGGCCTTAGATACTAGCTGTGTGACTCTGGGCAAATCACTTAAACTGGTTTGCCTCAGTTTTCTGCATCTATAAAATGAGTTGGAGAAGGAAATGGCAAAAAACTCCAGTATCTTTGCCAAGAAAACTCCAAATGAGGTTAGACACAACTGAAACTACTGAACAACAAAAATAGAACATATGGTTAATGATATACTGTAAACATCTGCTGATTTGGAACTTGAGGTAAGGAAATATATGGGACTCTGTACAGTCTCTCTCTCTGTATATATAGATAAAGATACATATATGGACATATCTATCTATATCTGTATCTATATCTCTATATATCATCCACATAGAGATAAGAAATGAGACCATGAGAACTAATGAGATCAGTATAGTAAGGAGATAAAAGAAGAATCAAGAGAGAACCTTGGCAGTTAATCCATGCTTAAGGTTAAGAAATGGATGCAAGCACAGTAAAGGAGATTAAGATGGAATTTTCTAATCATTAGGAAGAGAAAATCAAGACAAAATTGTTTAGAGGAAGGAGAAAATAAATGAGGGATTGGATGGTTGACTGTAAAAAGCTACAGACAGATCCGGTTGAATGGAGACTATGAAGATGCATTTGAATTTAGCAGATAAAAATTCACTGATAATCTTGGAGAAAGCAGTATCAGTTAATGCAAGACAGTTAACTGCAAGACAGATTTCAAAGGGCTGATGAGTGGGAGGTAAAGAAATGTGGGTCACGAGTATAGATATCCCTTCCTGGTCTTCTCCACTGCTAGCATTTTTTCCTCTAAAGTTCCTTTATTTTTTTATTTAGAGGCATATATATATGCATGTGTATATATATATATATATATTTATAGTTACATATGTGAATATTGTGTCTCCTGTTGGAATGTGAGTTCCTTGAAGGCAGAGAATGTTTTGCTCTTTTCCTGGTGAGTGCTTGTTGATTGATTTCTAAAAGTTTGGCTGTGAAGGGCAAAGGAAAAAATATGTTAATTTCAAAGGACAACAAAGTTAAGTAAATTTTTTTAGGATAAAGGAGAGACATGGGTATATTTTTAGTTGATGCTAAGAGGGACCATTGAATAAGTAGGGTTTAAAAATGATTGTAAAAGGAAATTACCAAAAAGAAGAGATGAGAGGATAAGAGACTGAGCACAATTGAGAGTTTTGCCTTTCATAATATTTCAGAATTTATGGAGAAATTCAAGTCAAACCAGTAGTTTCCAGACTCATCCCTTGCCTCTTACCATTTTTTTTTTAAAAAGTGGGACATTTGCCATTTTCCACTATTGTGCTTCTTCATTATCCATGGCTTTTTCAAAGATAAGTAACAGGGCTTCAGCACTCACATCTTTCTTCAGTGTAGTCCATTTGACTGGGATGCTATAGTCCATTTGAGCCCAGTGATTTGAATTTCCCAAGGGCAGATAGCTCCTCTTTAATGATCTCAAGTGTACAGGGATGACTTGGAGTTGGTCTCAGATATTTTGACTGCAAAGTTAAAGGATGAAGCTCCTTGTTATATATTATACCTCCTTCTTGGGTGCAAATTTTTATTATTCCTCCTTGATAGATATGAATGTCCATTTTTTTATTGATTATTAATATGATTTGAGGGATGACTTGAGTGAGCCAAGCTATTATAGACCTTAAGTGCACCTAGCAACCTACTTAGGCCTATAAAAGAGAAAAAGCAGACTGCTAAAAACAAAATAAAATAACAGTAAAAGTGAGTAAGTGAAGGAGAAAGAACCTAATCATAGATAACTACTGTGGGGATAGAGAAGATCTGGGTTCATACTCAGAAGATAGTGAAATTTTAAAAAGCAACTCCTAAAGAGCTTGGAAGAGCATCATAATGGGGCAGTTAGGTGGCACAGTATATAGAGCACTGGGCCTGAAGTCAGGAGGATCTGAGTTCAAATTTGGCCTCAGACACTTGACACTTGATATTAGCTGTGTGACCTTGGGCAAGTCAGTTAACCCCAATTGCCTTGCCTTTCCCTCTCCAAAAGAACACTTAAAAACTTTAAAAAATCAAATAAGAGAGATTGAGGATTAATTAGGGAAAAAACTAAGAGCAATCCAAGAAAATCAAGAAAATTATGAAGAGAGTCAATTGGAAAAAGAGATTTAAAAAACTTAAGAAAATAACTCCTTGAAAACTAGAATTGGACAAAATGAAATGAATGATATTATAAGAGATCAAGAAATAAAACAAAATCAAAAGAATGAAAAAAGAGAAGAGAATGTGAAGCATTTCATTAGGAAAAAAAGTGATTTGAAGAGACAACATAAGAATTACTGGACTACCTGAAAGTAATGATCAAAAAAGAATCCTGATATATTACAAGAAATTATTAAGGACAATTGTCCTGAAGAACAAGAGGTAAAAGGAGTAATAGAAAAAAATCTACTAATCACCACCTGAAAGAGATCCTAGGAAGAAAACTTAAAAGAATATCATAGCTAAGTTTCAATATTCCAGGTTAAGGAGAAAATATTACAAGCAACAAGAAAAAAATTTAAATACTACAGAGCTACAATCAGGATTACAGAAGACTTAGCAGCTTTCACACTAAAAGACCATAGATTTTGAAACACTATACTTCAGAGAGCAAAAGGTCTGGAGTTATTACTAAAAAATAACTTGCCTAGAAAATCCAGTATAATCCTAAATGAAATGTACATTTAATGCAGTGAAAGCCTTTTATTTCAGTTCAATTGTGACAAAAATAGAAAATTCAATTGATAAGATCCAGGAGAAATATAATTTAAACATTAAAGACCAATTATAAGGGACTCAATAAGATTAAATTGTTTACTTCTTATATGGGAAAATGTTATCTGTATTCTTAAGAATGTTATCATTAGGTAATTTGGGAAAAAGGCTGGAGCTGAGTAGATGGGGTGATTCTCAAAAACAAAATTGAGGAGGAAATGGTAAAAAAGGAGTAATTATACAAATGAGGTGTGAAAAGAAGTATTGAGACAGAGGAAGCAGGTGGAGGTGACAGGGCTGTTAGTGCTCTCAGACAAAGTTAAAGCTAAAATAGATTTAATTAAATGAGATAAACAGGGAAACTACATTATGATTCAAGGTACCATAGACAATCTATACTAAACCTATATGCACCAAATATAGCATCTAAATTTTTGAAAGAAAAGTGAAATGAATTACAGGTGGACATAGTACTATAATAGTGGGGAGCTTTAATTTTCCTCCCAGAACTAAATAAATCTAACAAAAAAAAGAAACCAATGAGGCGAATAGAATTTTAGGACAAAGAAAAAGGTCTCACAAGCAGTCACAAAGAAGGGATTCTAGTACTGAGGAGCCACATTAAGGATGACTCATGAGTTAGCAGTTACTATCATAAAGGAGTGGAGAGTTTGGAATACAATTATTTCAGAATGCAAATTTTAGGCTACTTCAATTTGCAGGGCTCAGCTTTCCTTGTAGTCTAACTCTCACAGCCATATATTGCTTTTGGAAAAAAACATAGCTTTGATTATATGGACCTTTGTCAGCAAGGTGATATCTGTGATTTCAGTATGCTATACAGATTTACCATAGCTTTCCTTCCAAGGATCAAATGTCTTTTGATTTAAGGCTTTAGTTGCCATCTGCAGTGATCTTTTAAGTCCCCAAAATGACTTCTGTTTCTTCTCCCTCTATTTGTCAGGAAGTGATGGGACAAGTTGTTAAGATCTTTTAATGTTAAGCTTCAGACCAGCTGTTACATTCTTTTCTTTAACTCTTATCGAGAGGCTTCTTAATTCCTATTCACTTTCTGCCATCAGAGTAGTATATCATCTGCATATCTGAGATGGTTGATATTTTTCCCAGTAACATTAATTCCAGCTTTTGATTCATCCAGCCTGGAATTTTGCATGATGTACAACACATATAATTTA
>JAQQSW010006794.1:0-13861 GCA_028646575.1 Pseudocheirus occidentalis | reverse complement strand
ATATATGCCTATGAATACATATCTGACTATGTGTATATATGTGTACATAGAGGGCACAGAATCAATTGAATAGGAAGGGATGATACTTTAAGACATGAAATTCTGAGGTGGGAGAGGAATAGAATGAGAGGTGACAGGGAGAGACAGAATTGGGTTAATCATCTCATATAGAAGAGCAAGGGATAACTGCTAGACCGGAGGGGATGATGGAGAGGAAGGTAGGGTGGGGTGAACAGTTGCTGGAACCACACACTTCTGTAAAGGGACAGGGACAGGGTAGAGAATAGAACAAGGGGAGGGCAGGATAGGATGGAGGGACATATAATCAGCCTCTCATAATATGTCCATTGTGCAAATGTTCTACATAACTACACATGTAAAGCCTGTATTAAATTGCTTGTCTTTCCAGTGGGGGTGGGTGATGGGGGAGGAAGGGAAAGAATCTAGAATTTAAAGTTCTATAATAAAATATTAAAAATATATGTATATATACATGTGTATGTATATATTATTAATAACTACATGCAACTTGGAATTAAGCTATACAGGCACTGCGGTAGGGAGATCCATGTTGCCCTACCTTCAAGTCAATGGGTCTATTGGGGTGGACATAGGAGAGAGCAGATTGGGGGAAGGGCTATACAGTGGGATGGCTGTTTTGGGATGGGGGGAAAGATGGGGAGAAAATTTGTAACTCAAAAACTTGTGGAAATGAATGATGTAAACAAGAAAATAAATATTTTTTTAAAAAAGAAAAATCACCAGGAATGTTCACTTTAGTAATTAGAGAAGGAAAAAATATATATAGGGAAGAAGCACAGATAGATAGGGGATAATGTTATCACTTTTGACAGACAATATGATGATATACATAGAGAATCCTAGAGAGAAAACTAAAATTTTATTGAAAATAAAGTTATAAGATAGAAAATAACAGCTATATAATTTATCAATATTATATATTACATAAACATCTAGATTCTAGAAGGAAGAGATAGAAAAAAACTTATTTAAAATCACTACAGAATAAATAACATATTTAAGTTTCTATGTACCAAGTAAGACATAGCATTATATTAATTCAGTGAAATGCTTGAAAGAAATAGAGATCTAAATAATTAGAGAAATAATAATTTTTCATTGAGCCAATAAAACAAAAGTAACAATGCTACCTAATTTGCTTTTCAGTGCTGTACCAATCAAACTTTCAGATAACTACAGAAGTGGAAAAAAAAATTTACTTAGAGAAACAACAGGTCATGAATCCCAAGGAAAATAATGGAAAAAAATAACATAGGGAAGGAAGAGTGTCTATTAGCAATATATAAAAAACTATATTATTAAGCATTAATCATAAAAATTGGTGTTTGTGTAAAGAAAACATAAGAATCTCTTAGTGTCATGTTCAGTATAACCAAAGGCCCCAGTTATTGAGAGAAAGATACATTATTTGATAAAAATGCTGAGAAAACTGAACAGCAGTCTGGCAGAAATTAGATTTAGAACAACATTTTACACAATATACTAAGATAAGTTCCCAATGGATACATGACATGGAAATAAAAGTTGGCATAAAAGAGAACAAGTAAGAAATTATCTTTGGAGAACAAGGTGGAAATTATCTTTTGGATTTATGTATATAAGAAGACTTATAAGATATATAAGAGATTATAAGAGATATGAGTTATAAGAGATATAAGAAGAGTTTAAAACAAAAGAAAGAATAAAGGGGAACATGGAAGATACAATGGTCAATGTGGATTTCATAAAATTAAAATATTTAGGCAAACAAATCAAACACAGGTTTAATTCAAAAGCAACAGTTCGTTTAGGGAAAAATTTTCATAATGATTTTCTCTGAGAAACATCTTAGTTTCAAAATACATAAGGAATGAATTCGAATTGATGGCTAACAGCCATCACCCAGTTGATAGATGGTCAAAGGATATGGAGAGGCAGTTTTGAAGTAAATAAATCTAAGCTCTTAATAACCAAACTTTTAAAAATTCATTTCTTTCAAAATTGAAGGAATGTAGATTAAATAAAACTGAGGTTCCACCAAAGATATTGAATAGAAATTGAGATGAAAAATGCTGGAGGGTTTTTGGGAAACATTAATGTGCCCTTGGTGAAGCTCTGAAATGGTACTATCATACTGAAAAGAGTTTGGAACTATGAACAAAAGATTCTACATTTCATACCATTTCTCTCCATGATAATGCTATTGGACCTGTAACCCAAAGAGATTTTTTTAATGAAAAAAACACCAATAAAGACAAATATATTTATATCAGCACTTTTTATGCTTGCAAAGAACTAGAAATAAAAGGTGTGCCCACCAAATGGAAAATGGCTGAATAAATTATAGTATATGAATACTTCTGTTTAGTAAAAAAGTGATGAAGGGGATGATTTTGTGGGTGTTGAATGAGGTGAGCAGAATCAGGAAAATAATTTATCTAGTATAGTAAGCAATTTTGAAAGACTTTAGCACTCTGATGAACACAGTGATCAGCTAAGCTTCCGGAGGACTGATAATGAAGAATGTCATCCCATTTCCTGACAGAAAGAAGGTAGAGCAAAAATTAAGAATGAAATACACTTTAAAAAATATAATCAATATGGTCATTTGTTTACTATGAATGTATTATGTACTGCACTGTGTGTATAGTTTACTATGTATGTGCTTTGCTGCTTACGCACTATTTATGTTTAAAAGATTTGGATTTTGTTTTGTTTTCTGGAAAGTGCAAGAGCAAGAGGTAACATGTTTGTTTTTTGTTGTTCATTAAAAATAAGATTAAAAATGAAACCACATGCATAAATGATTAATAGTACAAAACAATATCAGTCTATTAAAGTTAAGAAAAAGGACTACCTGAGATCTCAAGGGGTATAGGGTCACAAAGAGCTTTGTGGAGGTAGAGATTTTCATCAATACTTTGAAGCACTCACTCATAAGATCCCACTACTATATGACAGATATGATGTTTCAGCCATAGGGCATGGAGTGAATAGTCTTAAATACTAGCCTAAAGTGGTTAAACAAAATTCCAAAGGTCACTTGGAACTCTTTTGAAAGGTTTCATTAGAGGAATGATGTAAGAAGAAATGTGCATAAGAAAGAGGAATCTGTCAGAGTTTTTAAAAAAATATGATGGAGAGGGAAACAAGAATAGAATTTTGGAAAGCTTTTAGGAAACTATTACAGTTATCTAGGTAGCTGATAAAGAGAATCTATAAACTAAGGAGGTAGTTTGGGGAATATGGAGGAAAAAATTAAGGTAAGAGATTAAGGAAGTGAATATCATTGATCCCATAGGAAGAGGACAGAGTAGTCAAATACTGATATTTCAAATAAGAGAGACCGGGTGAATAGTAGTGATATGGACAGCAGTACTGAAGTAGGAAGAAGGAGTGCATTTAAGAAAATGAATAATAAGTTTCATTTTGCATATCCAGAGTTTGTGTTACCAATAACCAGAGTCATATATAGCAAAGGCATCGCTCTCAGGTACATATGTCCAATGTAGCACAAGTCTCCCCTTGGAAAGAGTGCTTCATTTTCTAAAAGTGGTTTGACTTTATAAATAAAAAATAACAATAATCAAGAAAGCATATTGGTGGGAGCTTGTGTTCTCTAAGCATTAGAAAGACTAATGGCTATCCCAGGAGCTCTGAGAGGATATAACAGTCATAACTTTTGGAGTCTACTTATCACTGGCAGGAGGAGTTGAGAGAGTTACCATCAAATGTGTAATATAAAATTATCAAAATGCATAGAAGCAGCTAGGTGGTACAATGCATAAAATGCTGAACTTGGAGTCAGGAAATAACTGAATTAAAATCCAGTCTCAGATACTTACTAGCACTTACTAATTATGTCACCCTTGGCAAGTTACTAAATCTCTCTGTGTCTCACTTTCCTCAATTATAAAATGAAATTAATAATAGCACTGACCATATCCCATGGTTATTACGAGGATAAAATAACATTTGGAACATATTCTGCAAGTCATAAAGCTTGTTGTAAATGTTATCATTAATTAACCATGGAAATAAGAAGGGTAAAAAAGAAGAAATGATAGAGATAGTACTAAAGGGACCCTGAGATAGAAACTTGGAGATGACCTAATATAATGCATCAGGAAGACAAGGAGGCAGTGAAATAAAGAGAGGAGTATTAGGAGAAGTAGAATTGACTATCCTTGAAACCAAATGAAGTGAAAGAATCAATTCTTAACATGAAGTCCACAGGATCAAATATCATAGGAAAGTTAAGGAAAATGAATTAAACAGCAAATCTCCAGGTTTGAGAATTTAAAAGTAATAAACTGTCATACTATTATTTCAATTAAGTAAGGATCTCTTTCTTACCTAGACTGTGCCTGGCTCAGGGCATATTCTAGGAAATATCACAATAGCTGTTTGATAAGTGCTTCTAAAATTGACCATTCAGAGAGGGATTTTAGTGGACTTTTAGGGACAGAAATAAGAGGGTAAGGTATTGAACAAAGTGTAGGTGGTATGCAAATTAAGGATAGAAATTTTTTTCTGTAAATTTGAGCAGGAAGAGGTGAGACACAATATGATAGTACTAGGAAGTAAAATGGTTAAAGAAAGAGAAGGAAGGATGGAAGGAAGGAAGAAAGGAAGGAAGGAAGGAAGGAAGGAAGGAAGGAAGGAAGGAAGGAAGGAAGGAAGGAAGGAAGGAAGGAAGGAAGGAACCAAGAAACCAAGGAACCAAGGAACCAAGGAAGGAAGGAAAACAAACATGAAGAGTTTGAGTAAACATATATGAGACAGAATGAATGTTATATCAATGACCTTTATAAAAGTCCTCTCCTTTGAACAGGAGAGACATGGTCCTTGACTATTGACATTCTGTGTTCACTATAAATCATAATACTGCTAGTACTCCCTAAGAAATTTACAACAGAAGAAAAAAGATGTAATTATGCTGGTCTAATTTTCTTCCTTTGCATCAAAGAAAAAATGAATCAGGCCTCCTATATATTAAGGAAGAATATTCATCTATTTTTAACACTCAGTATATATATATATATATATATTAGTTATATATATATAAGTTGTAATATATATATAAGTTATATATATATATATATATATAAGTTATTCTCTTAAAATTTTTTTGAAAAAATAGGATGGCATAGTTGATAGAATCAGAGCAGGATAGGCTCAGAGTCAGGAAAACCTGTTAACATCCTACCTCTCTTAAGAGCTGGTTGTATGAACCAGGGAAAGACATTTATCATGGGTCACATTGCCCTGAACAAAGGGGAAGGGTTTATTGGAATGCTCCCTAAGGGTATTTTAGTACACCCAGTCCATGTTTTATGCAAGACCAGAAACACAGAACAGTCATTTAATGTGTCAGTATCCCAGGCAAGAGAATACATCTAAAACTGTAGATGGGTTGCTGCTATCACTGATGTAGGGCGCTGAAGCCCACTAGAACCAGGGAGGTCAGTGATCAGAGTGAAGGAGGAAGAGCATTCTAGGCATGGGCAACAGCCAGAGAAAATGTTCTAAATGGAGAGATGGAGCGTGTTGTTTGTAGAACAGCCAGGAAGCCAGTGTCATTGGATCAAAGAGTACATCAGGGCCTACGCTGTAAGAAAACTGGAAAGGTAGGAGGGGCTAGGTTATAAAGGGCTTTGAATGTCAAACAATATATATTTTTTTTTTGCTTTTTAGAGGGCAGTTGGGGTTAACTGACTTGCCCAAGGTCACACGGCTAGTTTTGTGTGTGTGTGTGTGTGTGTGTGTGTGTGTGTTAAGTGTCTGAGGCCGGATTTGAACTCAGGTACTCCTGACTCCAGGGCTGGTGCTCTATTCACTGCGCCACGTAGCCGCCCCTGTCAAACAATATTTTGTATTTGACCTGAAATTTGCTGAAGTGTACATTTAAAGACATTCAAAATCTGAAGAATAAAATGAGGAGGATGACCAGGATGTAGAATGCTTTGATAGTAGGGTATTATGAGTATTAATTTAAGAGAACTAAAGATGTTTGATATGGTGAAGTGAAGAAAGAACAGAGTTATGGGGTGGCTAGGTGGTGCAGTGAATAGACCACAACTCTGGAGTCAGGAGGACCTGAGTTCAAATCCAGCCTCAGACTCTTAACACTTACTTAGCCGTGTGACCTTGGGCAAGTCACTTAACTCCAATGGCCCTACTTTACCCCCACAAAAAATAAGCAAAAAAAAGATATAGTAGAGATATAATAACTATGTATTCAAATACTTGAAGGTCTATCTTGTAGAAAAGGTTTTTACTCATTGTGTTTTGTCTCAAAGGGTAAAACCAAGAACCATGGATGGAAGTTACAAAGGGTATATTTACTGTAGGTTACAGGCAAGTGAAAAAAAAAGTTTTTATTATGAGTAATGAAGACATGGAAAGAATAATGAGTTTACTAATCACTTTGATTTATTAAGCTTCCTTATTATCTAGGAGAGGCTAAAATAACGTGGGAATCAAAATCAGCCAATCAGGAAGCAGAATGGTTGTTGCTCTAGTTGGACATACCAGTGATCCTTTGCAACACCCACTGGGTGAACCTGGGACACCTCTGCTGTGCCAGCCACCAAGGACCAGCTCAGACTGGTTGATATCAGCCCCAAATGGATGGAACTCACACAAACACCCTGGTTCTGGGTACTCTGTCATCCTCCTAGTTTCCTGCCTCCCTCTGTTGTAAAACCATATAAACAATTCTCTAAACCCACAATCTTTGGTGCAGCAGACTAGGTTCCACTGTTCTCCACTTGTATGTGCCGTACCTGCACTTGAGCGTGTAGCAGCAACCACATTGGCATCCCCAGCATGGCTGCTAGCACACGTTTTTAGATCTGCTTTACTAGGAAAGATAGCTGTTTAAGGGGTCAACAATCTTTTTTAATTACATTCACTAGTTTGGGGGAAAAGTCAGCACCCTGAACTTCAGAGAAAATATAAGTGGAGAAATAAGACCAACAGACAGGGCTCTGACTGCCTGAACCAACCATACACTTTACATACATCCCTGAATTTAGAAAGTCTTTACATCTGAGCAGTCAGGGAGTTCTAAATATACAACAACTCAGAATCTCAACCAGGGAATCACAAGATCCTTCTCATAAGCACAGCCCCAAAAGCAAAATACAAACTCAGTGTGTATACACTTCTCAGAGCCAGAAGGCATCACAACCCTCTTAACTCAGTGCCCAATTAGAAGTTAGCAAAAGTGTGACAGCCTTCCTACAAACAAGCCTCCCCTAAATCAGCTTCCCTTAATGGGCTCCAGGTAAGGCCTATTAATGGTTGGTGAAGATCTGAAATCCTATTAACATTCCAGAGCTTTGTCTCCATTCTATCTATTTAGGCAGATGCTGTGTACCCCAAATAATCAAATTGCCAATTCATCAGTAGAGCTCTCTAAAAACTAAATAGCCTGCATTGTGATAAAGTCAGTTTCCCTTCAGTAGATTCCATCTTCGAGCAAAGGTGAAATGATCACTTGCCAACTATATTGTAGAAGGGTTTGTTTTTCAAGAGTTGGGGTAGATGGTCTCAGACATCCAGTTAAGATTCTGCAAAAATTTAGACAAACAAATCAGCAAGATATAAGGTAAACATAATTGTGAAGAGGGTGGAGATTGGAGTACCATTTTAAAATGTTGAATGTTAAAATAAATTTTCCATTGATATATTTCTTTTTCAAATGACCAAAATTTCTACTAGAAGTATCCCCCTCCCTTACATAAATCCATCCCATATAACTATTTTTTTCAAAAGTATCTGAAAATCCAAGCTTTCCACATCTCTGGGGAGAAAAACAGTAATCCTACTCAGTACTGTTGAAGGTAGATTGAGAGGGAGACAGAGACCCAAAGAGAGAAGGTCAGAGAGGTCAATCTATTTAACAGAATAAGTGTGCAGTGTACAACAACAAACAAATACTGCAGGGAAATTATTAGATAAACCCAAAGACTTTAGTTCCTGGGTAAATGACTCACTATCTGACCAAAGTTGTGAAGAGAACAGTCTGACAGAAAGTATTTTTAGAACAACTCACACCATTCACCAAAAGAAGCTCCAACCTTGGTATGAAGGTCATATCATAAGCAAATTAGAGGAGCAAGGAAGACATTACCTTTCACGTTTGCAGGAAGGGGAAAAGAGGTTGTGACTAAAATGAGTGATAGAGGATCACGAAATATAAAAATTCAATTTTGAGTATATAATATCAAAAGCTTACATAAACAAATCTAACACAACAAATATTGGGAAGGAAATAAGTAGCTGAAAAATTTACACTGTTTATTTGATAAAGGTATCATACCCAAGATGAAGGAAACTGATTCAACTGAGTAAAAGTGAGTCATTACCCAAAGCAGAAGTAATCTAAGAATATGAACAGTCAAGGTTTTTGTTTTTGTTTTTTGTTTTTGCTTTTTGGAGGGCAATTGGGGTTAAGTGACTGGCCCAAGGTCACATGGCTAGTAAGTATGTCAAGTGTCTGGGGCCAGATTTGAACTCAGGTTCTCCTGACTCCAGGGCCGGTGCTCTATTCACTGCACCACCTAGCCACCCCAATAATTAGTTTTCAAAGAAAGAAATCCAAGCTATCAAAACCATATAAAATATTGTAAGGCACTAAAAATTAGAGAAATGCAAATTAAAACAAATGAATTCATTTTCTACATACCTCATACCTATCAGATTGGCAAAGATATGAACAAGAAAGATGCCAAATGTTGGAAGGTCTTTTTGAAAAAGAAGCACATTTATGTATTCTTGGTGGAGCTATGAATTGGTCCAGCCATTTGGGAAAGCATTTAAGAATCATGCACACTTCTGACTCAGTTAAAATCCTTTTACGCCTATACCCAGTGTTGCACTGGAGACAACTCAGACTGCTCTTGATTGGTAAATTTTCATTGTGAGCATTTTCATCTCAGAAATCAGCAAACACTGTGAATCAGGACTTGACTCACTGTTAATGTTATTTAATGACTTATTTTTATTTCTGTTTAATGAAATGCCAATAATTCAGATTCAATTTAAAATTATGTCATGTACTCTTTTTTTTTGAAAATTCAGTTGTTAAACACTTAATAGTTCAGTCTTGACCCTAAAGAAATCAAGGAAAGAAAAAGATGTATAAATATAAATATATTTATGCCAGCTCTTTTCATGATAACTTGGTTTCAAATATTTGATTATTTTCTTATTGGGTAATTGTTAAAATAACTATAGTATATGTATGTCATTTAATATTATTCTGACTTAAATAATGACATGGACAATTTTAGGGGGAACTAGAAGGACTTTTTTCAACTGATAGAATGGGAAATGAGCAGAAACAGAACAATTTATTATTATAATCCAATAATAATTATTACAATTTATTTTGTTAAAATAACATTATAGAAAAACTCTAATGAACGCAATAATGTTGTTGTTGTTATTTGTCCTTCATTCTCGAAGAGGACCATGATGTTAGGAAGGTGATGCCATGACTTACAAATGAATTGGATTTAAGGGAGGGAGGGCTATGCAACATCAGGAGACTCACTTTCCCTTCCAGTGTCATCTGATTCCAGTGGTAAGATATGGGTCAAGATGACTGGAGATGGCAACACAATAATTAAAAGGGTGTAGAAGATAAATGAAACTCAACTTTGAGTTTTCCAAAGCTAGGTTCACAGTCTACCTATGACAGGTGCTAGTTAGGAGGGAAAAATCGGGACATATCTTTTGAAATCCCTGTGCCTCAGGCAACTTCCTATGACTTATGTAGTGAATCATAGTTGATTCTGATCTTCTTTCTTCTACAGAATGATGAAATAACATTCAGATGCTTATTAGACATATTCTGAGGGAACATTTAATCTAATGATACCATTAGATACCATATCACTTGGATCTGTCACAACTGCCTTTATATAAGGGTGCTACTTTAGCATGTACATTCAGGACCCAGTGACCTATACCTCAAATGGTATTCTGCTAAGTGTTTAACATCTGGCTACCCAAAAAGATGCATTCCTTTAATTTAATGTGTATCATATTAATATTTCTTCTTTCACTTTCCTAATTCTAAGCAATCAGCAAAACAATAAATTGAGCCTAATTTATAGTATTTGCTGAATTCTGAGGTGTATATTTTCACACTGAAAATTAGTAATCAGAGTTTGTCCATAGATTCTAGTTGGCCCTGTTCTCAAGGTCTCTCTGAAGAACTTTGGAATTGATTCTGGCAACAGACCACCCAACATTGTGTGCCTGCATCAAAGAAGGTGCTGTGCTCTATGAGCAAAGCAAATTTGAAGTAGCTCAAAAGAAACACAAAATGACCAGATTTAGAGAATCCACCCCAAATGTTCACATAGACTATTTCTGCCCAACCTGTGGTAGAGCATTCCAAGCTTGTATTAGTCTAATTAGCCACAGTTGGCTACACAGTAACTCGACTCTAAAACAGTGATGTCATTTTGGTCATCTGAGAATGAAGGACAACAACCAACCACACACCTCTAACACCATCCTCTTGCATAAGCTTTGTCCACGATAGTCAATTAGAGCAAAACCATTTAGATAAAGGAAGTCTCATGAACAAAAATAGCTATTTGATAAATCCATCCCACAATTATAGCCTAAGTGATACATTGCACTCAACCATAGTTAAAAGGACATACTGATCTACAAAGGTGGAAGTGTTTTCTAGCATAAGAATGACCTATACCAAAGCAATAATTACAGATCACTTCCCTGCCCCAAGAAGTTGAAAGATGTCCCTATTTCTAGTTGATGGAAGGTCAAAGGGAAGAGAGAAGAGAGAGAAAATTGTAGCTTCTGAAATGAGTGGAAAAGTGTTATCTCCTGGGCCACTAAATTAACAATGAAATTCCAATATAACTACTGTAAGATCTGTTTTCTACAAAATAAGGACTATTTGATTAGTGCATTAGCTTTAAGACGTTCACCTTTCAAGAACTTTGTAAGGCAAATCTATTCACAATTTTAATGAAAGCAGATATCTGATCACAGTATTCCTTCTGGCTGATTCCCAGTGAATATTCTCCCTAGTTAAACCATTCTTTGTATTATTATAACCACTGTGAAGATGAAATATCAGAAACATTATTTATCAGCATTTGTACTTCTCCTACATTGCATCCAACTAATACTACACCTTGCAAAGGCACCCTAAAATAATTATGAATGTTATATGGGAAATCATTTCCACAAATATAATTTCACATAGATTAGAAAATTCTAGCCTTTATTTCAAAACAGGCATTTACTTTTGCCCCTTAGTAAATACTAAGAGACTTTATTTGAAAGAAGCCGTTAGACATTTGTTCTCTTTATGAGCATCCCTTAATGGTGAGCATTTTAACAGTGTAACCTTCTTTATAGTACCCATGAATTAATGATTTTAGACTTAAAGTTCAAGACAATTCAGCGTGTAAAGGCAACTTATGCTTTCCAATTTGCTTAGGCACAGAGTGAAGAAATGAAAGGGTCCTTTCACGAAGTGGGTTAGTTTTCACCTGGAAAGATAAACTGAAAAAGACAACATTTACATATTGCTGATGATTTAGTGTCGTTAGAGGATACCCAATGTGCCATTTTAGTAATATCTCATTCTAAAAATTGCAAATGCCTAGAAATATAATAATATATAATTTGTCAGTTTTCAGCATCACTGTGTGTGAATTCCCTATCCAGTGGGATAATGGCTTGAGTATACTGTCTGCCCCACACCTAGGTCACATAGATTTGAGAAAAGAAAAACTGTCACTGCAACTACTACACTTTAAAGTTGTTGATTACTCCTTTCTTTTTCGGTGTTTCAAAAAGTAACAGTCATTTGGTACTTACATAACATTTTTTAAAACCACCAAATTTTAGAAATGACTACTTAGCACTTAATTGTGTGCCTTGGCAAATGAAGCTGGGGAGGAAAAGAAACAAACATATACACACACATGTGTATGTATATTATATATGTATATTATATATAGTGTATTATATATGTATATTATATAATGTTATATAGTATATAATAGTACTTAATATGTATATTAAGCATAATTTATATAAGCATATTACATGCCATAACACACACACACACACTCTCACACACACACATACACAGCACAGTGGCACAGTGGATAAAGCTCTGGGCCTGGAGTCAGGAACACTCTTCTTCCTGAGTTCAAATCTGACCTCAGACACCTACAGGCTGTGTGACACTAGAAAGTCACTTAACCCTGTTGCCTCAGTTTCCTCATCTGGAAAATGATCTGGAGAAGGAAATAGCAAACCACTCCAATATCTTTGCCAAGAAAACCCCAAATGGAGTTGGTAAGAGTCGGACATCACTAAAATGATTGAAGAACGACCATCTATACACATACACACGTGTGAATATATATATATATATATATGCATATATGTTTATATGAAGCATATGATGTAAATATTATATATTGTATAATAGAATGAATATTAAGCATCTAGGGACACACATTGTCACATTTGTTGTTGGGAGCATATGAGTAGTCCAGGTCTTGGAGTTCATCTAATGTGAGGAAAGTCTAACATGAAAACTCTCCCTCCTTCCCTCTCTCCCTCCCACCTCCAAGGATATAGAATCACAATCTCTCATCACCTGAAAGTCTTAATTGACTGATGGGCAATGAGAGGTTAAGACACTGACTAGTGTGTCTTAGAGGCAGGACGTGAACACTGAGGCCAGCTCTTTCTCCCCTGTGGGAAAATGGACTCTCAGCAATTATGCATGAAAAATAGTACAGAAGAATTTTTACAGAGGCATGAAAACTAAATCTGAGAGAGGGCAAGTGATTTGCCCTTGATCACACAAAGATATTGTCTGATAGAGAATTTGTTTCCATATATATCTTGACTCCAACTCCAAGTTTTTATTTCCAAAAAAGGTTTTCTTATAATAATAAACTTTGAAAATGAACACATGTACAAATGTTATTATTGTCTTGTGACCTGTAGTGAAAGGAGCCTAATTAATTATCAGAATGTAGGAAAATACATTCTTATTTCTGTATTCATAAGTTAAGATTTGCAATTATAGATTTATGAAGAAAACAAACATAAAGCCAGAAAGATCTATTCCCCCATAGAATGCCCTAAGTAGGGTCTATAACTTTTTTCTCTCTGCTAGGGAAGAATGGATCCTAAGTTGAAGACAAGGTTTGTAATCTCTACTAGCTCGTCATTACCTCGATGATCCTTGTTCACATAATAGTAAAAAGCTGGGGTTCTGGCACACCTGGAAGAGGAGATTCATATCTAGGGAGCAAGTTATCCTGGGATCCATAATGCATGACATGGACTTTCCTATGTTTATGAAGGTTTACAAGGTACTTCCAGTTACTTAGGTTTGCATCCTTTAGTCATTGTCTACTCGTTTTTTTAAGTTTTTATTTATTTATTTATTATTCTTAACTGAAGAAATAAAGCAAGTATTTCCATAACAGAGTAGGATCGAAAAAAATAGAGTGTATGTGAAATTGTAAATCTATTACGTACAACTTGCTATTCCATTTAAATAGATTATAAAGTTGCCATGAACACTTTTTTTTTCTTTTCTCCTTCCTCCCTATCCTAGAGATGGTTACCATTACACAAAAATGTGTGTGTGGCTGAGTGTGTAAAACCTTCATATATAGGGGGGGCGGAGCCAAGATGGCGGCGTAGAAGCAGCAAAGCACCGCAGCTCCCACACAAACACGCTAAAAAACTCATAAAATGGGACGCTAAACAGATTTTCAAGCTCCAAAACTCTCCGCAAGACAGAAAGCAC